>SSNS01000117.1:1768698-1802287 GCA_006937985.1 Aphyosemion australe
AGATCCTAACTTTCGTATCCTTGGTAACCGACATATTTATGATCTCTGGCTCCAGGAATGAAGCCATCTGGTCTACACTTTCTCCTGTCTTATCTGTCCCTAGGTCAGAGTGTTCTCACCTCCTTTTGCACAGTTTTATGACTGAAACTCAAAACCTCCACAGGAGATTAAAACCTTCTTGCTTCAGCTGGAACTCACAGCTTGATGTAAACATGCACAAATCATGGTTAAATGCAGATCAATAAAGAGTACAAGAATCATATGTGTATCAATAAACCTGAAAAGAAAAGTGATTAATATATTCGATTCCCTGGATTCTAAGTTCTAAAATTAAAGGTACAACAGGTAAAAAATATTATATCCGACACACCCACTCTTGGACTGGCACCAAGCCAGTCCAACCAAATTATCTGATGGATCTTTCCCTCAACTTAAAGTCTGACCCTTCACTCCCTTAGAGGCACCAAGATGTATCGGCTCTTCCTGCTGACAACCTGAAAAAACATTTCATTTACCAGACCTCGGACTCCGGGAATGCAAAACAACCACACTTGATTAGAATTCAAAAACAACCATTAATAGACCTAAACATTAATTGAAAAAAAAAACCCTTGTCCATTTTCCAAACATGCCCAAACGTCGCCAAAGCATTACTGATTACTGACTCCGGAGCGCTCGTGCATAGTTCTAACAGAGACTCGAGGTCTTCTAGGTCACAGGTCGCTGAGCGGCCTGGAGTGGCTCAGCTGGATCAGAACCACTTCTCTCATCTAGGATCTTATTTATGGCCTTGCGATTGTCAGAGGCCATCCGGGATGTGACCGCTAATTCCTTTTCCACACCTGCAAATACCTCACGGGACTGCTCACACAACCTACGTACGCTCTCCTGGAATGCTTTAAAGGAGTCCCCCTTAGATGAAATCACAGCTGATGCAGTTGGTAGATTATCAAACTTAGCGGCTACACGATCAGAAGGCAACAGTTCAGAATGGTGGGCATCTCTGGAAAATGGAAAAACACCAGTCATGAAAGCAATAACATTGTAAATTAAAATCATGGAAAGGCCCAATGGAATCAGAACCTTCCAGGTTTTCAACCTTAGGGGCCTGTCTGCCCCTCCTGGACGACCAAAAGGATACATTTTAAAATTGTTGATTGAAACTTTACCCTTTAAAATTATGTTATTTGAATGATGTTATTTGTCCCAGTATTTTAACTCTTAGCTCAAATTACCAAATATCAATATCAATTACTCACCGAATTATGAATTATCTTTAACCTTATCAATGTTTCAGGGACAATCTCCACAGGACCAGTGTCATCAGAAATGTCAACAGAATCATGCACAAACAAAGCAAACTGATTAAATGCAATTTCTTAGAGTCCATTGTTTAGAAAAAACCTGTTCAGGAAGAAAAGTTAAAGCAGATTGAAAAACAGCCAGCCTGGGCCTTAAGCCTTAACCTTAATTATATTTTACCTTTACCTTTAACCTTAATTTTATCCTTGTTTTTATTTATTAGAATGTTGTTTCTTTCAAAGATCCCTTATATTTATCCCAAATCAAATCATGAATTATTAAAATCAAATATAAATCAAAGGCTGGTCAGAAGTAGAGTCCAGTAGTGATGTTGTTGTAGATCTTCCGGCAAAAAGAACACGCAGGTCTTCCGACAAAATCACGAATGTCTTTCACGTTCTTCCGGTGAAAGCACGAATGTCTCTTCGCAATGTTCTTTTCTTTTCTTGCTTTTTTTATATTTTTTTTTTATTTTATTTTAGGTGATCAGAGACAGTTCAAAGCCTCTGCAAATCACCTGTCTTCAGAGCAACCTGACCGGAGCTAACAGCCGCTAGCCTCCTCAAAACCAGGTCACCCCCTTTCACACACAATCTTCAAGGTGAGCTGACTGGGGGAAACGGCCTCTTTCCACCAGAAATCAACACACCTCCTTTCACCCCTTCCCGATCCTTGTTGCAGCTCCTGAGACCTCGGTCTGTCTCCTGAGCTGGCGAGCGTCGACTCCTGTGGCACCGGTTGCACCACACGTCTCCTTCCGATGAAGCCTCACCGCGTAGGTGGTCCGAATGACCACTTTGCTGTGCCGCTCTCTTTTGATGACCTGTAGCCACGCCCAGTTGATGTTGTCCCACGACGTCGATGAAGATGACCCTGATGAGATGATCCTGATGATGCTCCAGCCGGAGCAGCAGCCGTCGTGAGCACTTTGACCAAGGCTTTCAGTGCTTCGTTGTTCAGTCTTTATGTCATGAGTCCAGTCAGTCCAAGTCTTTGGTTGTTCCGACCTCAGCTCATGTCTGTCAGAGTCTTGTTGTTTGAACTCTGTACTTTGTCACAGGTTCTGGAACCAGTCTGGCAGTCAGTCCATTGTCCATTACTGTCATACTGGGGCTTGAACCTAGAATAGTCTCCCTCTGCATGTTATAGGGAATAATTACCGCGCTAGGTTCTTTTCGCCCCCCTTCTCGCCTCCTTATTTATTTTACTCCCTTTACATCTCCCCCTTTTTTCTGAAACAGAACCATCCGTAGTTCTGTTCCAGAAAACTCAAAAAACTAATCGGTAACTTTTGGAATTTAAATTTCAATCGCCTCTGTCCGAATGAACCACACAAATCCTCCACGAGACCTTCAAACATTCCACACCACATCCAGCAACAGGCAGATAAACCCCAACATGTCCAGTTCACCACACAACGCCATAAAACCATCACACATGTCAAAGGTCACTGACTCCCCCACTCACACTCACACAAACATTCAAAGGCTCCTTTTAGATTACATGATTTCACTTCAAATTGTGTAAGCCACACTGTCATGTTTTTGTATTGCATCAGATAATTTAAAGTTCATCAGTGAAATTGAGTGTTTTGTTTTCTCTGTAAGTTAATTGTATTATTTGAGCACAGTTTGTCCTGCTGTAAGGATTAGCAGCTTGTTTAATTTAGTCCTGTTTGTTATATGTTAGCCTCGATGTTTTGGTACAGAGCAGTTAAACACGACTGGCACCAAGGACGTCGCACAGACCAAATGCAACTCTCACTCCAAAGTAAAAAGAAGTTTTTGAGAAAGTTACACTAAAATTTAGACAAATAGTTTAGTTTTGGGATTATGAGATTCATAGATTTTGTTCTCGGACTCTAAAATGCTTAATTTTATGAATTCCTCTGTTTGTACACCTTTAATTTAGGATTTAGTAATATGTTTTCCATTTTTCAGGACTAACAAAATTCAAGCCTTTCTCAGATTAACCAAATGTTTTGCAATTTAGCCATTAAATATTCCACTAATCAATCAGTCCTGGATAAATTTGTAAATCTGCAGCCCCACTCTGAAAGCACTCCCAACCGAAACATCAACACTAGCAGGCCAACCCCCACTCAGACTCCGTCATGTCTCTCAACCAGCAGCAGCAGTCAACTGACCCAGTCCCTAAGCTTACATGCAGTGAGCACTTTCCACCACTAGGGTCAAACCCAAGAGCCGTCACAAGGAGTAGATCGTAAAGTCCCTTTGGTTTCAAGTTGTTCATGACCCCAGCCAAAGGTCATATTGCATTGCATGTGCCTCCTCTCTCTCAGGAGCCTGGCCTCCAGTCGTTATCAGTTTTGAGTCCATAACCGCAACTTCTTTCACAGTCTGTTCAACTTTGGTGTTGGTTTGCGTTCAGTTCACAGTTCATGATGTGTTCACAGGGGTGATGGCAGACCCCCTTTCAGCCTCAGCTGAAGCAGCCTTTTGACTTTTGCAGCAAAGTTCATGTGCAGGGCTCCATGCTATGACCCTCAGGCCTTCACCCAGTGAAACAAAGTAGCTCACTCCATGATCAATAAAATATCACCCTATCTCTAATATCTGATTAAATAGAAATGACAGAGTCCAGAGGAACAGTCAAGCCAGCCAGCATCATCATCGCAGCAAGGAAGACCCACACAACAGGGCCACAGATTATGCTACACAAGAAATTAAATCATCCAATTTGGAAACATGCAGCTAAAAATCCTATGTTCATTGAACTCATATGATTCACTTTACCTGGCCTTATTTAGAAATGGAAACCAAATTCAAGAATGTCTATTAGAAAGTGTACTACAGTTGTTTACAAATTAGCAGACCTTTAACTTTGCTATGAGAGATTACATATAAGTCTCAGCGCCATCACATGACCTCCAGCAATCATAGAATCACTCTGTTTTTAATCTTTTATATTTTATCCTAATTATGATGGAAGCAGACACAGTTTGATGTCCTTCAGAGAAATTAACATCTAACATTAGTCAAATAGATATTTCTAATCAAATACTGCAATTAACCTTCTGTTACAGACCAAATATGTATTTTGTCAGCCCAATTCGCAAATGAATTCCTTACAACGCAGACAGTGTGACTCTAGATTATCTTTTTGAATTATCTGTTTCTGTATTGTTCAAATTTAGGAATAGAATTACCGTCTCCTGCATCATTTTATATTACCCATTCAACTTTCCAAAGTTTAACTAATTTGCAACACTCCTTTATTATGCAATGTTATAATGTTTATTTTAGTTTCCCAACTGACTTTGCTCCGCTCCAGCTTAACTAAATTTATTTGTAATGAATTATCTTGTAATCATTAAATTTTCACTTTTCTTTATCTAATCATTTATTTATTTTTCATTTTAGTAGGTATTTGCCGAACTAAGTAATTATCATTATGCGTTTGTGCTGTTCACTATGCCGAATTAAGGGTTTTTTGTTAAATTTCCGTTGATAAGTTCGCCATATAACTTATCAAACTTCACGTGTGGTTCTTTTTATTTCAATTTACATAGCACAAAACGTCAATTTGGGGCCAAATTAAGGTTTTCCTATATAAGTACGTTATATCAGCTTTAAATCCAGGCTCACACAGCCTCTGTAGAGAACAGCGTCCTTTGTTTTGTCTCTTAAACAATCCAGTTTTGCTTTCCATCGCAGCCGCTCAAGCAAACACACATGACCACTCACTCCTCCAGACAGACACCACAGCAGCATTGTCCACACAGACCCTGAGCCCACACGGCTCGGAACCAGAACCTCAGCCACACCTCCAGCACACACACCCATGCAGGCCTCCTCAATCTTGGTCAACGCCCACTGAGCAGCAGCACACACACAGGTTCCAAGCACACCCATGAAACGCAACAGGATCAGGCAAAGTTACTGCATGCACACCGCCAATCACACCAAGACAACAAATAACTAATCATTTATCCACGTAGCCACACACACCTCAGCACCAGGACAAAATGCTACAACATACGTCTGCTACACCTAAACAATGAACATCCACACGCTCACAACAGTCACTAAGAGGCAGGAGGGAGTCTGCACTCTTATCTGTGTGGGAACTCGTTTCGACTACTTTTGAACTGCCCACAATTTACAGTAAGCCCCTCTTACACTGCCCAATTATGAATGTACATTTAAGCCATCATTTGCTTAAAACTGCCCAATCCAGGTGAATTTGTGGCGCTTCTACTCCACGGGGTAACCAACCCCAGCTCGGCCTATTGCCCCACTTTCGCCCGTCGGCTAAAGCTGTTGGATCGCCAGTCCTGAAAGCTCGACTACGTTGGTAGTTGTTTACAAAAAGGGTGCCCCCAACTCCCCGGGAATTCAAACCCAACTCTTCTACGCCTTCCGTCGAAAACGTAGTGGGACCGTCACATCCGGAGCAACGACACAAAGATTTCGAATCCGTCAATTCGTCCTCGAAGTGTCAAACAAACAATGACTCGATTTTAAAACACACAAATTTACAGCCGAGACTACGCCAAATGTCCAACGAACAAATAATTTAATTATCCCCAATATGCAGAGTTCGACTAAACAGGTCCTGCTTACCAGTAATTGATGCGTGCACGGTTGTCCGTCTTATCTTTGCCTCAATCTCGTCACTGGCCAATGTTCAGCGGTCATTTACAGGACTATGTCCACTGTCCAATTATAATTCGTCGTTTGAAGAGAAGATCTCACGGAGTGCCCCCTCCAAATTGTTGTGGAAAAAAATATTGGTGTTTCTCTGTCTCTGATGTATTTAGCTCAAATCTGGTTTTCTGCAGCTCGTCTGATGTCACTCATCTCAGGCCCTTGTGATCCTGGTTCCGGTTCTTCTTCTTTCCTCCGAGCTGGTGCAGCATTTGACTTTTCCTCTCCTTTTCCCACTCTCCCGGTTCGTTAAGATCTTCTGATCAAATAAGAAATCACGAGCCATGAAGACCGCCTCGTTGCAATCAACGTACACTCTTTATTTCACTCAATCATCTTTTATTGTAACCCGATGTACATTCGGGGAGATTCTGTCCATCTCCCCTCGTATAATGGCGAATCTGAAGTTTCACAGCATGCACAAAGATTTTATCCCTTCTGCAGAACCTGGTTCCGCCTGGTACCTCCCTCAAGATCCTAACTTTCGTATCCTTGGTAACCGACATATTTATGATCTCTGGCTCCAGGAATGAAGCCATCTGGTCTACACTTTCTCCTGTCTTATCTGTCCCTAGGTCAGAGTGTTCTCACCTCCTTTTGCACAGTTTTATGACTGAAACTCAAAACCTCCACAGGAGATTAAAACCTTCTTGCTTCAGCTGGAACTCACAGCTTGATGTAAACATGCACAAATCATGGTTAAATGCAGATCAATAAAGAGTACAAGAATCATATGTGTATCAATAAACCTGAAAAGAAAAGTGATTAATATATTCGATTCCCTGGATTCTAAGTTCTAAAATTAAAGGTACAACAGGTAAAAAATATTATATCCGACACTTGTATTAGCTAGCTATCATTTAGCTACAGGGGTACAGGGAAGTCCTTGTGTGTGACCAGATTCAAACTCGCAAAATGTGGGACAGAGACTACTTAATGAGGGACAACATGAGATTCCAATTTAATGAAATTAAGTAACAAAAATTAGTAGAAAAAAATACTTCTATTCTGCCTTTCAGCTCTAACATCACTGGTAAATATACATAAAATTATTACTATTATCATCATATATTTCATGTCTGTCTGAATTCAACACAGTTCCTCTAAGTTACCACAGGCTCAGGCTCTTTGGTCGTTCTACAGTGGCTCTGAATAACTTTAGCTAAAAGGATTTTAAACCATCAACTCCTTTTTAAAAATGTAAATAAAATACAATAGAAAATACAGGTTTAAGCAGCTTTTCAGATTTTTCATTGAATAATTGATCTGATTTTCCACAACAAAGTACCAGTAACATTTTAGATCCATTTATGTTTATTTTAAATAAAATTTCCACTAATATCAACATCCCATTTAAAAATAACCACTATTTTGCAAATTTTCTTCTTCATAATTTAGAAACAAAATTATATTTATTCTAAAATGTCAACAAATCTCTAATAGTAAATTTTTAGGAAAGAGAAACAAACATCATTGACTTTAATCTCTGAGAAAAGTCAGATCTAATCTTAGAATTCTGACTTTTTCCTCAAAATTTTGAGACTAACTCATCAAATTAAATCCTCTCAGCATCTCTGTGATGTTAGCTTGAGACAACACAACCCCAGCTCCTCGTCTGTGTTATCATCTTTGGGTTTCAGCAAGAACCTGAATAATTACTGGGACACCTGCTTTTGACCAACATGTTTATGTGACTCTCAGACTTTCTGCAGCATTTCATATCGGACTTGTCCCCCTGACACGGAGAAATGATCCTGAGAAACATCACAAAGTCTCTGTCAGAGTGTCTCTGAACAGCCACAAGTCTTTATTCTAGCACGTTCTCCACCACGCTCACTCACCTGCACCTGCTGTGCTCATATGCGCTCCGGACCTGCGTTAAGCCCCGCCTCCTGTTTTGACAGCCACGCCTTTCTCCACAGTTTATGCAAGATTTAAACTCGAAACGGGAGACTGTTAATAATGCGGGACAGAGTCTCAATCTGTTCATTCAGCAGCAGCACCTGTCGGAGATCCAATGGACGCTCGCGTTAGCCTAAGGTGCGTTTAAAGACGGCTCGGAAAAATAAGTTTCCGCACATTAACGGATTAAACGGCTGGAAAAAAGTGCGGGGGACATAGGGCACTGTCACGGGAAGTGCGGGGGACATGTCCCACGCGTACCCCGCGTCAGTTACGCCCATGCCTTGAACATTACTAATGTTTAAGGTCCTCATAGCATGTCTGTGGTGGGGTTTGTGTTGGGTGGGGTGGGTTTGTGCATTGTGTGTGTGTGTGTGTGTGTGTGTGTGTGTGTGTGTGTGTGGTGATGTAATGCTGTCTGTAACTGTATTTTTTGTTCTGCTGTCTTGTACACTGCTGTATTGACGTAATAGAGGACCCCCTTGAAAACGAGATGCATCATCTCAAGGGGTTAGTCCTCCCTACATATGTTAAAATAAATAAATGTATTTCATTATGAAAAAGAGCCACATAGTTCTTCTGTTTGCTTGAGAGTCAAGATGCTAAATAAGATAAAATCATAAAACAGGCTGGGATAATTCATTTAATCCTTTTAAACATTCATTGGATGTTGAGGTTTGTGACTGCACTCATTAAACTGTGTGAATGAAATGCAAAAGTGGCTGAAACAAGCTTTTCTGCATTTTCATTTAGTTTTCCAGTGATGTAAAACGTCAGTTGTGTGTTCACCAAGATGAATAAAAAGCTCAACCTGGGTTTCTCCTGCTGGTGTTGACATGTAGACCTGCTGCATCAATATAATTCACGGTCATATTTCATTCCAGTATCAAATAGCATTTGCACTACTCAAAATATCAGAGTAATGTGACTTCATTGAAATTGTTTGTTAAAAATGCAGTTAGGCATTCATGAGATAAGGCTGTGGCAGCCGGACTGGATGGACGACAAATGACTCTAAAAACAACTAAAACAATGTCCACACATCAGTGTGTGTGCAGCACACTCATGCTAATGCTGAATTTCTGCAGCATTCATGGAAACATAAAGGTTATATTGCATGAGAACTGAGAATGGTGCAGGATGTCAGAAAAGGGCCGTTTTAGGGCTGCACGCGTGTGTGTGTGCTTGCACATGTTTATTTTTAGGGGTGTGTTTGAGCGCATGTGTGCCCCTCCCTGTGTGTTTTCAGCCAATCACAGGCGGGAGACAGCACAGTTAAATTTGCATACAGCGTGTTTAAAGCTACGCCTCCCGGCGTTCACTCTCATTCTCGTCTGTTGGTTTACTTGTAAACAAGATGCCTGAACCCGCCAAGTCTGCTCCCAAGAAGGGCTCCAAGAAAGCGGTGACCAAGACCGCAGGAAAAGGAGGCAAGAAGAAGAGAAAGACCAGGAAGGAGAGCTATGCCATCTACGTGTACAAGGTGCTGAAGCAGGTCCACCCTGACACCGGGATTTCCTCTAAGGCCATGAGCATCATGAACTCCTTTGTCAACGACATCTTTGAGCGCATTGCTTCAGAGGCTTCCCGGCTGGCGCACTACAACAAGCGCTCCACCATCTCCTCCAGGGAGATCCAGACCGCCGTCCGCCTCCTGCTGCCCGGTGAGCTGGCTAAACACGCTGTGTCTGAGGGCACCAAAGCTGTCACCAAGTACACCAGCTCCAAGTAAACAGCTCTGCTCCTGATCACACACCAACCCAAAGGCTCTTTTAAGAGCCACCAACATCTTCTGGAGAGCATTAGTCTTTATATGTGTTTTATTGTATTTAGATGGTTATTAAACAAGGATTAAAGCCACAAAGTTCAGTTACCAAAAGTGTAAATCATCTGAGAGTTTGGGGTGTAAATTAATGTTTCATCCTTAATAAACCTGCTTCATAAAGCTGCATTTTTGTACATTTTATTCACATTAGTAACTGACATGCATCATTCTGCAGATAAATATACACATACTTGTATCAGATGATTTGTGCAGAAACAAAACTATTCCAAAAGGTATTATAAAATAAGAAAGGGTTCCATGAAGCACATTTTAAGGCCAAGTTTCAAATTATAAAACAAAACTGGAATCTTTTCCAAATTTGATTTTAAAATTATTTATTTGAAACACTTTATTTTAAAAAACACAAATGGAAACAAGCAGGGGTCATTCACCAGTTTGGAAATATGTTTTCTGCTGACGTGAAAAATGTTTTTATTAAATGGGAAAGATCAGGGGTCTGAGCCACAAATGCACTTAATGTTGGCTAAAAAATAAACTAGTAAATGTTTTAAGTATGGATATAATAATCCACGGGGTTCAAATGAAGGCAACTGGACTTCTTTGGTTTCTTGAAGACGTTTTGCTCAAACAGAAGCGTAGCGGCGGCGTTTATGCAGTCCAATGCAGTGAGGACTGTCCAGAGCTTTACATAGGGGAAACTAAACAACAACTACACAAGCGCATGGCACAGCACAGGAGAGCCACCTCTTCAGGCCAAGACTCTGCAGTCCACCTACACCTAAAGGACAAGGGCCACACCTTTGAAAATGACAAAGTCCACATTCTGGACAGAGAAGATAGATGGTTTGAGAGAGGAGTTAAGGAAGCAATCTATGTCAAAATGGAGAAACCATCCTTAAATAGAGGAGGAGGACTCGGGTTTCAACTTTCCAGCACCTACAATGCAGCTTTGAACCAAATTCCAAAACAGTTTCAGTCCAGTTCACACCCTCCTGCATTTAATCAACACAACGACTCCCACACAATAGAGGCTAACGACTCATCAAGAGGTAGGGAGGAGGGGCATTCACAGGCAGATGCTGCTCGTTGAGCAACAATAGACAGCTACAGTTTATAAGATCAACCCTCCCATGTTCCAGTCAGAATTGACAAAGTTCCTCGGATGAGAAGCGAAACGTCTTCAAGAAACCAAAGAAGTCCAGTTGCCTTCATTCAAACCCCTTTGGATGACTGAGAACCTTCACCAGCATGTGGATATAATAAACAAATAAAGGCAGTTTTTTAGTTTTTTTAATGGAATGATTTCATTAAATTTCCACAACAGAACAGACACTGATGTTTCCGCATTTCTCTTTCAAAGGAGTCCAGTATCAGTACAACCAACTTCTGTTTGGTGTTTTCCTCGCTCCTGGGCGTGGAACTGAATTACTCCCTCGTAAAAGCCTGACTGTCTCTGGCAAGCCACGGATCTCTCTGCTTTGACTCTCACATAGAATTCAATGAATTGTATTGGAAAAATAAAAAATGTGCTTTTCTGATCCTTTTTTGTAAAGGGCATATTTTCTCGCGAGATCACACGCAATGTTTCGGCTGTGCCAGACCGAGGGGCGCGTTGATTGGTGGAAGGAAGCAGGGGTGTTGACGCCGTAGGCTTCGCTTCAGCGTCTCGCTCCAAAATAACAAGTTATGAACCTGACCTGGCCATGACCTACGGGATCCAACCATATATGTACGAGCCTGAGTCTCCTCGTGCGTGATGGCTTCCTCGTTTGTTGTTCAGTTTTTTTTCAGCAAAGCGCCGTAAACCGGAAAATGATGGGACGTGGCATTGGAGATCTGTAAACAGTCTGGATGGGACAAAGCAAGCTAAAACAGCCTGGCATCGGCTCATCGTGCTGTTGTGAAAATTGAATACACAAACCGAGTGGACTTTTTTTTCTCCATAACACGAATCAGCAACGGTAAGACATAATTTATGCGTTTCGTGTTGTGCTGGTTTGTTCGCTGCTGGCCTCATATGTGGTTATATCTGGCCTTTGTGACAAAATATAGGCTCTCGTTTTGGAGTGCGCGTGCTCGTGGGGTGCATGCGAGCTGGTTAAAGAAGGCAAGATTAAATAAACGCTTCAGTGACTACGTTTACATGCAGCCAGTATTCGGGTTATGGTCAGTATTCGGGTTTCTGAAAAATTCGGAATAACCCGTTTACATGCACAAATAGAGTTACCCCTGTATACATGAAACTTCTAATATCCCGATTACATAATGTCAGGACCAGGACGTATGGGCTACGTTAGACGCAATATGCGTCATTTCCTGTTTTTCTTCCTGTATCCAAAGACGACGACGACGACAACAGCACGCAGATAATGGATCGTTCGGAGCTAATAGTGATCGTCTTTGTTTGCGCACTGACCTGGTTTCTTCATTGCTATATTGAAAATGAAAGTAAACACAAGCATAAGTTTCGTTTTGTAAACAGAACCAGCTGAGATGATAAACTGGAGCGATGCGGTGCTCTGGGAGCTTCTCTCCGTTAGATCTGCAGCTCAGATCATCTGACAGCTCACAGGGACGGTGGAGGACAGACACCTGTGAAAAAAAAAACGTAACGAGCGCGGCTTCGATCGCAATAAAAAGCAAGTTATGGCCAAGATAAACGGAAGTCCGCGACAGTGCATAGACCGCCCCCATACCCCCTGTATACTGCCATAATCTTTTAGAAAACGGACATGATTGTGCAACATTACCGCCACGGTCTGAGTGCTTATAAACGACCTTATGCTCCCAGATGCCGCATCTGCGTTGCAAATTGGTGGCATTGTTTTATAAAAAGGGCTTAAGTGTTCACTTCCAGGTTACTTGCACATACAAGAATTCATCTACTCAAAAGACCAAGATTCCTTGCGAATAGAAAATGCGCAGAGCGCATCTTTTGAAAGGGTTATCCCGATACGCGTTTACATGACCTGATATTTGGGTTAGAAAAGGGTTACCCCAGGGGTAATAACCCGGTTTTTAAAAACCCGGTTATGCCGGTGCATGGCCTTGTGGAACCGGGTTATTGCAAATAACCGGGTTATGAACGGGTTATTGGCTGCATGTAAACGCAGTCAGTGCTAAATATCGGCTTCACCTCTGGGTCTCTCCCAAATGAAACGGACGGACGGACGGGGGGGGGGGGGGGGGGGGGGGGGGGGGGGGGGGGGTCTGAATCAACTGTATAAGATGGCTAAAGTCAATCACACCTTGATGTTCTTCCATATAACGCACATTTAATTAATAATATTATAAATACAGGCTTATAATTCCTTCACGTTTTTCTGAATTGTGTGAAATGGCCAAAAAAAAAGAGAGGAAAAACAAAAGGATTTTGTGGTCACCCACTAAGGTCAACTGGTTTAGTCTTGACTCCTGGTTGGTGATTGGAAACCTGTTTATTGAGTCGAGTGCCAAACGAGATGGACAGAAAAAGGCCTAAACCATCAGGTGCCCAATTCAGGAAAAGAAGAAGAGGAGACACGGGCTAAAGATAAAGGTAGGTAGTACGTTCTCATGCTAGGATGCACGTTTTCCATTGTTTTAAAACCGGTTAACTGGGGATTTTAACGGTTAAATTTGGTCAACTAATTGCTAACGGACATGTGCTAAAAATTTGAATATCGTGCAAAAGTTCATTTATTTCAGTAAAAGCAAAAGGGTCCCAAAACACGTACTGTTACATACGCATTATACTTTTCAGAGGTTCAACATTTCTTTATTTAAAATTCTTGTTTATTGATTTTATGCAATAGTCTAATTTTTTTTTATTTGGGGTTTTGAATTTGTCAGAATAGTTGTAAGCCATAATCACAGTTATAACAAATAAAGGCTTGAAATATCTCACTTTGCATGAGTCCATCTCATATATTAATTTTACTTTTTAAATTAAATTACTGAAATAAATGAACTTTTGCACCATAATAAGTGTTTTCATGGTTCACCTGTATGTAAAAAAATGAATGCAAGGAACATGCATCTAAAAAGGAAGAAAAATTAGATTACCTAAGCTAATTGATAAAAGTAGGCTTTAGTAGCATACTTAAAGCGGTCTGGCTTACATGTAAATGGGACACACAGGAGCAGGTGATCTTCAGACCTCAAAGATCTGTTAGAGACATAGAGCAGTAACAGCTCCGATAGGTAAAGGGGAGCTGTACCATTCAGAGCGTTATACACAAAGTTTAAACCTTGAACTGAACCCCATAACACATCAAGAGCCAGGGCAAATCCACATGCATGGGAGTCATGGGGCAGTGTCTCAAAGTGTTCGTAAGGAACCTAGCTACAACATTTTGCACTTTTTTGGAGGGGTTCAAGGGAGCATGCAGTGACACCGATGAGCGTAATCCAATCTTGACTTAATAAAAGCACGTACATCTGATTCCAGGTTGGTTCATTTAAGAATGGGCTTCAACCGAGTTATGCACTTTAGCTGAAAAAGTAAATAAATAAAAAATACACGACTTAACTGGCATTAATTTGTGAGGTCATGGATAGGTATATTTAGCCAGGAGCCTGTGCAGTGATGAAAGTAAAGGCGTAATATGGCAGCGTTTGCAGGATCCTGTTGAAAGCCTTGCAGCAGCGTTCTGGACCATTTGAAGACGGTTAAAGGCAGATTTGTTAAAACAAGTGAAAGGGAATTACAAAATTCTGAACAAGAAGAAATAAATGCATCGACAGTTCCGACATCAGAGTCTGATAAAATTGGACTTAATTTGGCAGTTTTTTACCAGATTACAACGGCTGCCAAGGGACACAAAGGTTTCTGATCCTCGCCTGAGCAGAAGAGCCAAGTGAATCCAGATGTTTCATTGTTGAATTTTCTGCTCAGGTGTCAGTGTGTCTTTTTTGCATTCAACTGAAGGTTATGTTCAGTAAGCCAGATCTTTACACACCAGATACACTTCATTAGCTCAGACAGATGTTAACTGCAGAAATTGACGCATGCCAGAAGCAGCTCACGGCAAAAACCCAGTCCTATCTTCAGCGGCTGGTTTGAATCACCCCACAGACTATAATGGATTCTATTTGAAGAAGCGACGTTCTACTGCCGTTCCGCGCCGCTGATGCTTCCAGTGTGCAGTAGGATTTAGAGATAGGGTGAGAAGCTCAGTCATCCGGGAGGGGCTTGGAGTAGACCTGCTGCTCCTCCACATTAAGAGGAGCCAATTGTGGTGGCTTGGGCATCTGGTCAGGATGTCTCCTAGACGCCTCCCTGGTGAGGATTTCTTGGCACGTCCAACCAGAAGGAGACCTTCAGGGAGACCCAGGACACGCTGGAGGGACCATGTTTCTTGTCTGGCCAGGGAACGCCTTGGGATTCTCCTGGAGGAGCTGGCTCAAGTCATTTTAGCACTTTAAGATTTCCTTGAAATGTAAAGTGCATTATAAATAAAATGTATTATTATTATAAGTGGCTGGAGAGAGGGAGGTCTGGGCCTCTCTGCTTAGCCTGCTGCCCCCACGACCCGACCCCGGGTTAGCGGACAACAATGGATGGATATAAGGATTTGTTTTCTGAACTCAACCAACAAATCTGAACTTATTAATGACGTAATGCAGAAACACTTTAGTGCCTGTGTGAGTCAGCTCCTTTGAGCTTTCCTCTTCATTAAACATGAGTTTGTTGGAAAGCGTCAAATAAAACAACGTGACCCTCCTCTGATGCACCTCAGCCTCAACGCGTCACCTGATGGAGACCTTCATTTCTCAGAGACAGAGGTGAGATGTACAGATACAGGGCAAAATAACTCAACTGCAGGTAATAAAATAACACCGTTGCTCATCAGAAGGTTTTTATTCTCACCTTTGGAAAGTTCATCTCAGGATTTGTTGTATTTTCGTTTTGTTTGAACGTTTTACTATGAAATACTCAAACGTCACAAATATAAAAGACTTCATTATCACAGGATTCCCGGGACTCCCGCCTGAGTACAACGGACTGGTGTCGATTATTCTCCTCCTCGTTTTTCTTGCCATCGTGTTTGGAAACATTTTTATTTTAGGAGTCATCACAGGCGAGAGGTCTCTCCACAAACCCACATACTTGATCTTCTTCCACCTCTCTTTGACAGACCTCCTCTTTGGCATCGTGACTCTTCCTAAAATCATTGCCAGGTACTGGTGGGACGATGCGAGGTGTTCGTTCGGAGCGTGCTTCACACAGATGTATTTTGTTCACGCGTTGGGAGCGGTTCATTCCCTGATTTTGCTGATGATGGCTTTGGATCGCTTTATTGCCATATGGTTCCCATTTCAATACCCAATTTTACTCACGAACAAAACAGTTTCCATTTCCTGCAGCTTGTGCTGGATATTCACATCCATACGGATGATGGGGATTGTGCTTCACGCCCTAACTTTGCCTTACTGCGATCTGAACATCATCAAGCACTGCTACTGCGATCACATATCCTTAACTAAGCTGGCGTGTGGGGACGAAGTGGCATACGTGAAGTGGGTGTCATTTATCAACGCTATGATAACTCTTTTGGTCCCTCTAACTTTTATCATTTGTTCTTATTTTTCTATCATCGTCGCTGTGTTGAAGCTGTCTCTCACAGGACAGCGTCGCAAAGTTCTGTCCACCTGTGCTCCTCAGATCTTCATCACCTGCCTTTACTTTGTCCCGAGATGTTTCAACTATCTCACGGACAATCTGGGATTCAGGTTCAGCCTCGATGCTCAGATCATCCTGGCCATGATGTACAGCCTCATACCTGCTGCCGTCAACCCGGTCATCTATTGCTTCAAGACTATGGAGATAAAAAAGGCGTTGATGCAGAGATTTAAGAAGAGAAAAGTAAGCTCGACGATTAAATGAGCTTAATATAAACAAGTGTTTCAGCTCATGAGGACTTGGGGTAACAGAGACGTTGGTCCTGCAAAGCTAGCCTATATTTGAATTCTTATTGTGGATTTTTTAACACATAGCAGGTCTCTTGTGAAAGAAGTAGATAACACTTTGAAACTTTAGTTTGGAGAAACAAACTGTATGTTTAATAGAAGTTCATCCAAATTTGATCAATATAGACTTTTATGATTATTTGCAGCAAGAACAGGATGGAGAAATTACAAACCGTGTCTTTCTGACTGGGATTTCATAAACATTCAGCAGGACATGCAATGAAATGTGGGATTTACAACACTGTAAAGGTTTAACAACAGCATGGGTTTGATTATTGTCAGACTTTGGTAGCTGGCTTCAGTTTGACTAGACGTTGGTTCCGTTCAAAACAAATCAAAATGAGGGCATCCAAAGAGCTATCTGTTACAAATGACCTCTCAATCAGAAAAGAGAACTTCAAAATACCCGTGCTGTTCGTTCAACAACAGAAATAATTACACCTGTGTCCTTTGGGTAAGGCGGTGCAGATTTAAAAATAAAGATGATTAATGAGAGCATTGTTTGATGCATTTATTCATGTTTATTTTGAAGGGTCCTTTTAGAGATCAGTTATTATCTAAAGTCACTAACAGAAAACTTAAAGTGGATTAAATGAGAGACAGACTCCTACTCAAACTCACTTTGATGATGTATTCTTTTTTTTTTTTAAAGTCAAACCATTTTTTTCCTTTAATATTAATCTGTTAAAGGGACACTAGTCAGTTTTGGCTTGTTTTTAGCACCCCCTAGAGTTCGTTGGCGAAACCGAAAGTAAAACTTATCTCCTCGCTGTGCGTTCGTCTTTTTAACACCTTAATCTAACTGCTGAAATGTCTCCTCAGCCTTCATTAGTGTCTACAGGAGCGGCTCATCACTAAATCAAACAAATCAGCTGCATTCATCAGCTAAAACATGCAGGAAACGTGCTGGAGCCATTCTGCAGATCCAGGTAGGTCAAGCTGAATGTTTCTAAGTCCCAGCAGACCGGACCGGCAACTGTGAAGTTGCAAGTGCAGTATTCTGGCCACAGGGGGCGACAGGGGCTGGGTGACCTTTCATTAACCCTGTAAAGGGTCATTTTAGCACATACTGGCTCAAGAACATGATTTAAAAATATGAAAAAGTTGCAAAGTATCCCTTTAAAACATGTCAACTTGTTAAAGTAGAAGATATCTGAGATGTAAGAGTGAAAGTATCTGCACCCAAATGCAAAATGATCTCCAGGCTGGTGGAGTCTCTCAATTAAATTGATTTTTAAAAACAATATTAATCAGGAAATGATGGTTTTAAAACCTATTCTAAGTTTGACCACTAGGTGGCGTTGAACTGTTTGATTTGTTCAAACGTTTTATGGTTTTACTGCCTGAGAAAGTTTTAAATGTAGCTTGTAAAATTCTCTTAGGATTCATGTTAAATACCACAATATGGCATAAAACGTAGTTTTACCACATTATACCAGTTTTTTTTTTAGAAATTATTTCCTCAAACTGTATGTGAAACACTTTGTTTTATGATCATTTTTGAAAGTGGAGACTAAGTATTGAAAAGGCACATAAAAACTCTTGCTAAAGTCAGTTTGACCTCCAAGCATTAAATATATATTAAAATAGGATTTCATAAACATTTAATTATTTCTATCACAATGTTGGCTGTTGTAGGACCCAAGTTGTAAAAGAGCCAAGTAGGTAAATAAAAATGTATTTAAATATTCAAAAACCAAAATATTACAGCCACAGGTCACGGACACGAGTAAACAGGAGGACCGGACACATGGATCCTTACTGAGGGGTGTGATTACCAAACAGAGACAGGTGAGCTAATGAGAAACAGGTGTGCACAACTAATGACTGGAGAGCAGAGGGTCAGGAGCAAACTGAACCAGAGACACAGATCATGATCATTTCAACAAATAAAATAAATCTAACTAGTCGTGACGCAAAACTGGTGTTTTCATAAATCAGACAATATTATAAAAAATTGAGCAAGTTTTATCAACATCTATCTTTACTGTCCAAAATCACAAAGATGATAAAATGTGTGTGTATATACACTCACCAGCCACTTTATTAGGTACACCTTACTAGTACCGGGTTCCCTTTTGCCTTCAGAACTGCTTTAATTCTTCGTGGCAGAGATTCAACAAGCTACTGGAAACATTCCTCAGAGATTCTGGTCCATGTTGACATGATGGCATCACGCAGTTGCTGCAGATTTGTCGGCTGCACATCCATGATGCGAGTCTCCCGTTCCACCACATCCCAAAGGTGCTCTATTGGACTGAGATCTGGTGACTGTGGAGGCCATTTGAGTCCAGTGAACTCATTGTCATGTTCAAGAAACCAGTCTGAGATGATTCCAGCTTTATGACATGGAGCATTATCCTGCTGGAAGTAGCATCAGAAGATGGGTCCATGTGGTCATAAAGGGAAGGACATGGTCAGCAGCAATACTCAGGTAGGCTGTGGCTTTCTTCCCCGTTCTGAAGCTCGGGTTGAACTGCAGCGGATCGTCTTGACCATGTCAACATGCCTACATGCATTGAGTTGCCACCATGTGATTGGCTGATTAGTCATTAGTGTGAACGAGCAGTTGGACAGGTGTACCCAATAAAGTAGCCAGTGAGTGTATTTAATTGTTTTAAAACATTAAATCGTGTTATATTAAAAACCCAAGAAGCAAATTATGAAAACAGGTGAATAAAAGTGCAAAAACTAAATTAAATAAAGGAAATAACTTCATTTAATCCACCAGCGTTCTACCATATTAATCAGATAATTTCCTCTAAGTCGCTGTGTAAGTCACCGGACTCAGTGGGTAAATGTGCAATATCCTCAAAAACAGGTGCATAGCTGCTGAAAGGCAGCTGCATATTTAAGATATGTTCAAAATGTTCAAACATACTGATGGAAGTGGTCTGGGTTTGACCTGCAGCAGAAGGTGAGGGTTGTTTAAAACCCGTGTCAGCAGGCAGGGTGAGCTCTGACAGGGATGACCGGTCATGGAGATGTTTCTGTCCATCATCAGACTCGGAGCAAGTGAACGTGCTGTCAGTGTCACATTCAGAGGACGTCTCCACGGTCAGGTTGGACTTCGCTGGTGCAGCCTTCAGGGACGCTTGCTGAGAAAATGCTGGAGAATTAAGTTTTCTGATTTCTTCAAGCGTGAGGCATGGAGTTGGCTCCAGCAGCTCCGGCTGGGGAAACCTTTTAAAGGGACAAGGCGGCGTCTGCTGAGGCTGCTCCGTGTGAGCTCTGAACAGCTGTTCGGACTTTGACAGACTTTTGTCCTCACTGGAGCTTTCTTTCCCAAATTTAGACAGCAGCATTCTCAGATTCCCCCACTGTTTAGAATCACCTCTGACGTCGTTTGTGTATAAATGCTTGTGCCAGCCGAGTTCCACCGAGTCATCGGAATGAAACGCACTGCAGATGCTGCCGATCTCGTAATACTCCAGCTCGCTCGGTAGCATCGGCTGTACGCCTGACCGACTAGCGTCACAACTGAACGTGTCACTCGTCCTCCGCTGATCTGCACCGACAGGGAAACAAGGTTTCTGTTTCCTAGTCAAAGCAGCATCTGTGAGCACATCATCAAAACAAAAAGTCATGTTTTCTGTACCCTGCCCTGTCTCCTGGGGGAAGTTCTCATTTTTAATCCTCCCACCTCGCTGTCTGAGTCTGAACAGAAGCACACACATCCCCACGATGGCCAGGATGGAGATCAGAGGGAGAACCACGGCTATAAGCCACAAAGGCTTGCTGTCCTGCACTTTGTCACAATCTAGGGTCGTGGAGATGCAGAGATCACAGAGATGACCAGAAACATTCTGCAAACAGACGCAGGACATGCTCTCATCTGCTGGGCTGCACATCTTCCTGTGAAAGCTCTCCTCAGAGCAAGGCGGGGAATGGCAAACATCTGGAGAGCTGCAGCTGGACTGGATGAGAGTGGAGCTCGGCCGGACCTCCACCTTCACGCTGTGTCCGCTGATGGGCAGAGTGTAACTGTTCATGTTGAAATACTGCACACACCCACTGAACCCTGTTGTAGGGAAAAGTGGAGAAATCAGTTAAGGAGTGAGGACGTCCAACCCAGAGCAGAGCAGCCTGACGACTTCACCTGACTGCTGCAGCGTTGTTTCTCTAATGGGAGCTGCACCAAGAATGAACCTGTGCACACCAACAGGGGTGAGATCCACGCCTTCCTTGGTGCTGTTCATGACTATTTTATCGTCGACAGACAAAAACGTGTCGCGTCCATCGCTGAACAAGGACAGGATGTGCCAGAGTCCATCAGCAACTGGAAACTCCACAATGACCTCTGACAGGTGTCCTGCCTCCTTATAGAGGTACACAAGCTTTCTGTCTCTTACCTGGGAAAAAAGACTTAAATGTTAATTATATTGAGATTCATCATGTAGACGTACTGAATACATTTCATACAAACCATCAGGATCATGGATTCTGTCTTTCCCAGAATAGAGAGTAAAACTCCACCCTCTCTGGTTCTGAACTTGATGTTCAACACAGTTTTATCCACCGGGACTTTCAGCAGGTAGTCCCTCTTGAATCTCTCCTTAATGATATACTCAATGTAGTCGCTCTTATTAAATCTCAGTACAAGATCTTCTGACATTTCTGCATCAAACATGAAAAAATAAGAATTTAGCGAGTTTTAGGTTTCGCAACGTCACTGCCTATGTCAAAAAATGCTCTGACATCACATGTATGACCTGTGCTTACTCTCACTGTAGAAAACCACAGGCAAACGACGACATCAAGGACGATTACTGCTCGCCGCCTATAACTCCACATCCAAGGAGTGTTTTTCGGCAAAGACATCTACGATTCAGTGAACTACTGCCACCTACAGGCTTGGCGTGCCTATAAATGTGCTTCACAATGCACTGGATGTTTTATTTGCTGAAAATGAGGTGGAGTGGACAAGTTTTTTTTGTAGATGGGCACGGGAAGATATTCAGTTTTACAAAAACCCAGCTACGTGTGTGCATGGCCTTAGTTTGCCATCTGTCATTGAGTGTGGTTGCAGGGAGAAAATACATAACTGAACGTTTAATGCTGATAGTTCTACAACTAACTGAGAATTATTTATACAAGTCCTGGGAGGATGATTACTAACTGAGAACATCTGATGCAGGACGGGTGTTGGTGATGAACAGAGTGATTAAAGTAACAATAGATAGTTTTTAAACTTTAAGCTAGCGCTTTAACATTGATCTCAGTGATTGTTGAGTTAGAAACTTGACCAGTTTCATATCTGACACCATTCTGCAGCCCTCTGCTGGCCAAAAAACCACACTAGATAGTTTTGTGGAGCGGGTAGGTGCCATATAGGGGGCGCTTTTATACCTGCTTTATGGCTATTAGCTGTAATGCTAGCAGTTAGCATTTTCAGTTTGCCGATCGTCAACCAAAAGCACAAGAAGAACAAAAAGAAGAAGTTTGCTTTTTCTGTTGGCATCATGGCGGAGCCTGGAAGTAAAAGTAACAGAGTAATGTCTTTGGAGGTGAAGCAAAGAGCTAAAACGGCGTGTCCTACGCTAGTTTCAGGGAGCTAAAGGAGGCTACAAAATCATAGACTGATGGTGACCTGGCTTTGTTGCTAAAAGACTTGTAAGTGATAATATTTTTTTGTCCACCAGTGTGGATATTTTTACTTTGTGGTTTATTTTAGTATTAGTTGGCTCATGTTAGCGTTAGCTCGTTGTTAGCGCTAACTACAGCAGGCTGCAGCAGGGTTGTTTACGACAGTTGTAATTCCACTTTCAACCAGTCGGACGGAGGAGCAGGAAACTCATCGTTGTTACTATAAGGAGCTGAGGGAATCATTGGAATCAACAACTCCTGTTTTGTACAAATTAAAGATCAATATTTTATATACCTGTGGCACAGTTTCTTCCCATAAAAGGACTTCTACACTCACAAACATAGTCAGACCAAAGGTCATGACACACACCACCATTCCTGCATGGGGCCCCGTCACATCCTGGCACTGTTGCTCTCGGACACCTTAAGGTGTGAAAGCACAACGGTTGGATCCAGACATTAAATATGTAAAAGTGGATCATATACACGTTTTAAATGCATCAACCTGTCAAAGACGTTATGCACCGCAAGGCCCATTGCAGGTCTCAGCAGGATCCCATTGATATAAATATTTCGAATGCATCCAACAAAGTCGTGGCTTTGTATCTGATTAGGATGCTGCAGGAGGAGTTGAGGATTCCTCAGTCCTCCAAATGTCATCTTAGTGTTCCCAACATCAAGAGTCCTGGAAGACAAACCATAAAATAACGGACTGATAAGTTTGTTCAAGTTACTAAAAAGGAAGGATATCTATGTTCTGCTTTACCTTTCTAAGATGCTGCCATCCCTTTCTGAAAAACAAAATCCATTGTTCTCAACATCTGTGCAGTTGTCCACCAGCAAAGACCCCATCTGTTAAAGTACACGAACAAGCCCTACCTTAACGTAAAACAACTACCTGCCTAACTTGGTCAAATGACATAATTCAGACTCACATTTCCAATCCTTCTGACAGAAATGCTGTGAAACTGTCCGTCTGCAACTTGCTTATTAGTTTGCAGCCTCACAGGCCCCGACCCGAGGTCATAAGACAGATGTACGGCTCCATCGAGGATCTCCAGCGTGAAGAACTCCCTGCTGGATGAAACTCCGGGATTGTACAGCAGGAGTGAGTTCCTCTGCACCGTTGCAAACTCAAATGAGATTAAATTAGTTCTTCGATCCAGTGGCGGAAATTCCACAAAAGACAGCTCCTCAAAGCCAAAACTCGGCTCCTCGCAATGAACTCCACTGACTCCTGCAAACAAAGACGTTTATAAAAGCAGAAGACATTACTGAATACAAAAGGGACATTTAGAGAAAGAGAGTTTCTGAATTCACTATGTCCTTGTTTATTTAGCTTTTTATAAAAGCTTATTCAGTTTAGTTAGTTTAGGGTAGCGAGTCCTCAACAATGTTTGGATGTTTTGAACTACAGCCAGTTGAGGTGGCTCGGGCATCTGGTTAGGATGCCTCCTGGTGAGGTTTGCCAGGCACGTCCAACCGGGAGGAGACCCAAGGGAAGACCCAGGACACGCTGGAGGGACGCTGGAGATAGACACCAACTCCCTGTGGCCCCACCTCAGAAAAAAGCACTTCAGAAAACAAATGCATGGATCTCAAAGGCATCTCAAGGTCAGACCTGGAATTCCTTGAGGTTAATTTAGCACTAAATTGTATAAAATGGAAATAAAATGACCATCCTGGATTGTCCACCATTGGGTGTATCAATCATTCTCCCGCTTGATTTATATCAAAATATTTGATAATTGGGTTGAATTTTAGACTGGTTGTGTGACGTGTGAGCAGCAACGTGCTTTACATTTAGTTGTTGCACTAAACTGCAATCTACCTTCTGCCCACAAGCAAGGCAGCTTTATAGCAAATTTCATACAGCAGGCAGTGCCATTTTTAAATTGCTAATCTTTGCTATAAGCATTCACTTATTTGCATGATATTACTTTATGTGCATTATTCTCACCAAAGGGACAAATACAGGAGAATCCTGTCGGTAGGTTGGTGCAGTTGCCTTGAACACAGGGTGTCGGTCTGCAGTGATCTATAAGATCTTCACACTTTTCACCTGAAAAAAAGAAAAAAGCCACAAAACGTAGAGATTTTTGCTTCAGTTAAAACAATAAATGAATGAAATTTATAACAAAGTTTACCTTCAAATCCGGGCAAACATTGACAGTAATATCTGTCCTGTGAGTGAATACACGCTCCGCCATTTTGGCACTTAAACTTCAGGCATTCATCCACATCAGCAGAGCAGACGGACCCAGAGAAACCACTCTGACAGTGGCAGTAAAAACTTCCTGCAGTATTCTCACATGTGCCGTTATTCTCACAAGGTCTCGCCGTGCATTCGTCAACGTCTTCTTCACACAGTGAACCGGTGAATCCGACCAGACAGGTGCAATTAAAAACCTCCTTCTGCGGTGACACAAAGATGACAGCCGTGCTTTCCAGGACAGCGACCCCCTGGGTGATGTGAATGTTTTTGTGGCACGATGCCCTGTTTTGGCAGGGGCTGGTGAGACACGGATCACTGGTGATGTAAGAAATGGTCACATTGCTCTGAGTCTCCAGTAGCTTCTTATGTCCGGCAGATATGCTGCTCGCTACCTCTCTGCTAAGAAACTGTCCGTTGTAGTTTTTTACGGCAGCCAATAAGAGAATTTCACTGCCAACGTGTTTAATTCCAAACACGTGAGTCTTTGAGGCCTGCAGGTTAAACAAACTGTCCAGCGCTTTCACAAACCTCAGATATTTGTTGGATAAAAATTCATCCATCGATGTCGATGACACATAAAACAATATACAACTATCTACCGATGCATTCGTAAAGCCCTTGTAGTTTACGTATATACTGTTGTTTACTGGGACGTGAAGCTGGTCGCTAGCTTCGATAGTGATGTTAAATGTGGCCTCGCCTTGAAAAGGCAACGACCAGAGCTCGCAGGTGCCGTTGAGAATCGTAAACATGTTCGTCGGCCCACTTTTAATGGTGCAAGTGAACGTATCGGACTCATCGTGATCCTCTGGATGCACGTTACCAATCATGCCTCCGTTAAAAGAACTTCCAAAATATTTCACTTCAATGAAGATGTTCCTCTGCAGCGGCGGGTTATCGTTTTCATCCGCCACCTTAATGAGAAGTGTGGCTGTTGAAGACAGTGCAGATGGAAACCCCGCATCTTGGACCACAACAAGGACTCGATATTCAGAAATATTCTCCCGATCAATCGTCCGAGTGGTAAGTAAAACTCCATCAGGAGTAAGTAAAAAGGAACTCGTCGCGGACAAATTTACCAACCTGTACGTAAAGGGGCCTTGATTTGGTGGCAAATCAGCATCAGACGCATTTAATGTAGTAACTACGGTACCTTCAGGTTGATTCTCCTTTACTTGAGCTTCGGTTGATGTGAGCTGAGGTACGTTGTCGTTAACATCTCCTATAGTCACAATGACATTTGTGGTCCCGGTGGCTGGGGGAGAGCCATTATCGGTGGCTGTAACAGTGAGATTATAAATGGACCAAAGTTCTCTGTCAAGGGAAGAGTTTACTGAAATGACTCCACTTGGCGGATCAATGGAAAAAGAGAAGTTTGTGTTTCCATTCTCAATGCTGAAAAAGAATCTGTTCCAGTCCGGTATGTAGTCCTGATCCAGAGCGCTAACGGTTAGCACAGGTGTTCCAGGTGGACTGTCTTCTGTAACGTTTACCACATAGCACGTAGAAGTAAAGTTAGGTGCATCGTTTATGTCAATCACACGGATGTGGACAGCTGCCTCGTCTTCGTTGGTTCCAGTTATGACTCCTGAGTTCTTGGCAAGAACTTTAAAAACCACATGGCTGTTGCCTCGACTCCTCAAACTTGCACTTGTATGCATTTCTCCAGAAAGCTGGTCGATGTCAAAGCCTGTATTTTTGCCGTGGCCAAACATCAAATAAAACACCTGACCTTCAGAGCCTCGGTCACCATCGGTGGCTGTCGCTCTTCCTACCGCGGTTCCAACGGGAACATTTTTAAACACTGAGAAGTTAAACGTTCTCGTCAGAAATGTTGGAATGAACTCATTGACATCTAAAACCTGGACAACAACATACGCCAGGCTAAATAACGTGTGTCTGCCGCCGTTAGAAGCTTTGATTGTTAAATCAAAGTTCTGCTCTCGCTCATAATCAAAAACATCTAAAGTGGTGATCGTTCCGTTTCTTGGGTCGATTTCAAATTTATCCACATGGCCTCCAATAAGAGCGTAGGATATTTGTGCATTTGCTCCTGAATCTACATCAGTGGCCTTTAGATCTAGAACAATTGTTCCAATTCTTGAGTTTTCTGGCACTGACGTAGTGTATTCAGATGATGAGAACATCGGGGGATTGTCATTTACATCCATTACCACCACCGTAACATTTAATGTGGCTGTTCTGGGGAACCATCCACCATCTGTTGCTTTGATTTGTAGATTATAGATGCTTTCTTTTTCAAAGTCAAGCCCTCTTGTTAGCGTTATCAACCCAGAGTCTTTACCGACAGACACTGG
Organism: Aphyosemion australe; assembly: GCA_006937985.1. Classification (NCBI taxonomy): domain Eukaryota; kingdom Metazoa; phylum Chordata; class Actinopteri; order Cyprinodontiformes; family Nothobranchiidae; genus Aphyosemion; species Aphyosemion australe. The sequence continues at coordinate 1,795,429 of SSNS01000117.1, forward strand.
TAAATGTTGATTTTCAGGTGCAATGCTGTACGTAATTGCACCATTGGGACCGTGATCTCCATCTTCTGCTTGAACTCGTCCTGCCACTGATCCAACGGGCAGGTCTTCAGGGATAGAGAAAGTAACATGTGGCTCAATAAAGCTTGGAGAAAAGTTATTCCTCTCTGTAATTTCAAAAAAGATGTCAGTATCTGAAGATAACCGAGGGAAGCCTTTATCTGTGGCCACAACTGTTAAAGTTAGGAGTGGGTTTTCACTCCCTGGTAAAGTTTTATTTAAAAATACCTTCCCACTGTTGGTGTGAATCCAGAAGAACTCAGATGCATTACCTCCACTCCCATTAAACTCAACGTTCACACTACTGTTAACATCTGGATCCGTTGCTGTAAATTTAACCACCTCGGTTCCCACGGGCAAGTCAGACGGAACGGCAATCAGAGGCTGTAATGGCAAAATCACTGGTGGGTGGTGGTTAAATGGCTCTAATCTAACTGTGATGGTAGCATTACTGTGCAGAGGTTCAGCGCCACAGTCAAAAGCAAGAACTGTGAAATCATAGATTTCAAAAGCAGAATCATGTAAAAGTAGAGGCTGCTTTGTATAAATGTCACCAGATGAAGCATTCACCCAAAATATTTCATTTGGAGCTTCAACGACATACAGAATTTCTCCATTTTGCCCAATGTCTGCATCTGCTGCAAGAACCTGCAGAACGAAGACTTCTTCTTCATTTGTTTCAGGGATGACGGCTGTGTAGAAATCATTTAAGAACACAGGGCTATTATCATTGACATCTGAAACTATGACAGTAACATCAGTGCTTATGCTCCATGCTGAATCATTGGCGATTACTTTTAAGACATAGCGACCCTGCTTTTCTCGGTCCAAAGGCCTTTTGACAGTAATAAAGCCAGTGGTGGAATCTATATTAAAGACTGTGTCCTCAGTTTGGTCACGAATGTAATAACTAACTGCAGCATCATCCTCGTCGTCGTCAGTTGAGGTTACTCGCACAACCGTTTGTCCTACAAGAGCGTCTTCAGGCACTTCTGCAATGAAAACCTGCGTAAAACGAGGCGCGTTGTCGTTTCTGTCTAAAACAGTTATGATGACAGTTGCTCTGTCTTTGTGCAACGGCTCATTGAGCTCTGCAGCCTCAACTGTTAAATTAAATACGGGAATAGTTTCTCTGTCTAAACTTACAGTGGTGCTGAGTAAACCAGAGTCAGGATCAAGTGTGAAAAAGTCATAATCATCTCCTTCTATGAGGTTGTACCACACTGCGCTGTAATGGGGAGAATCTGCATCTATAGCAAAAACGTCACAAACTGCCGCTGGTGGGGAATTTTCAAAAACCTCACACCTGTATTCATCTTGAGTGAACTGTGGGAAGTTATTGTTTACATCAGTGACGTTCATCCGGATTTCTGAGAATGATGAGAAGGGAGGCGAGCCAGAGTCTCTGGCCTCAATCAGCAAAGAGAAATCCTTTTTGTTTTCATAATCCAAGGGGTTGTCTACTGTCAGCTCTCCGTGCAGTTGGTCTAGATGAAACATGTCTTCAAAATTTCCAGAAGCCAGATAAAAAGAAATGGGTTCACCTCTGACGCTTGCTGCAGACACCACAGCCACTAAACTTCCTACCGGCTGATCTTCGGGGAGGGTATAACTCAAAACATCCACGTTCATCTCCGGAAAGTCAGAAACGTTCTGAAACCTGATGCTGATTGTAGAGATATCAAATTTAGGGTTTTCTCCAGCATCTTCTACATAAACGTTGATAGTAATATCGTCAGTGTTCGGTAATAAACTTGAGGTGAAGACGGTGCCGCTGTGTGGGTCGATAGAAAACAGGTCTGAACTTTGTCCATATAAGGAATAATACAGTTCTGCATTCATGTCAATGTCTCCATCTGTTGCTCTCACTGCACAAACAACCGAACCTGTGGAAAAGCAGCCATTTAAAATCTACTCTCTGTTAAAATGACGGTACGTTCACTGTCAGAAGAGAGTAAAATCTCTCACCTGGAGCCAGCTCGGTGGGCACATAGGCTACAAAGGGGCTGTCCATAAACTGAGGCCAGTGGTCATTTATGTCACCAACAAGCACAGTAACGAGCACAGAGCTTGACAGAGGCTCCGTAGGGTGCATATCACTTCCTATCACTGTCAAGTTGTAAATGGCTACAGCCTCCCTGTCCAAGAAGTCAGTTGTAAACAACTCTCCAGATGATTCCTCAATGGCAAAAGGTGCATCAAGGTTTTCCATGAAATACCTAATTGAAAAAAATAAGATATTTTAGTTAGTGCTGTCATGAGATTACATTTTTTTAGATTAATTAATTACGACCTGTAATTAATCTCTTTTTTTAATCTCACCTACTAATGGCTGAGAGAAGCCCTCATTTTGATGTATTTTTATTTAAATTCATTACATTATTGTGGCAGACAAAATATGAATATATAACAAAGAAATTGCTTTATAAAGTTATTGTTTAACAGACTTCTAAACTTTCCTTTTACATCACTAAGGTGGAATAATACTGTGCTCTTTGTCAATCTTGAATATTTAGAAATTAAAAATAAAACATGGGGTCCATATAGAATAATCTAAGTTAACACATCAAGGAACGTTTTTTTTTTGAGCAATGCAAATAGTGACCACAGAACTTGTTACTAAAACATGTATCTAAAATTAAAACAGACCTGTAAATTACAGAGCTGTAAGTTAGCATATCAAAACTGAGTTTATCACAAAATAAATGCTAAAATGCTGAATGTGTGGTATGGCATGATAGTTAAATATATAATAAAATAAAATAAATAAATAATCCCAACAGGTAGGCTAGAAAAGTCCCAGTAAAGTTATAGATTAAAAATGAGATTAACTCGATTAAAAAAATGAGTACACTAAATGTGGCTGTAATTAATTAATCTCAATTAATGCGATCATTTGACACCCCTACTTTTAGTATGTTGCAAGAGAATGACAGTTCTCCAAAGGTTTTATAATATATCCTTCATCATGTTGTTATGGTACCTGACTTCCCCACTCAGGCCTTCGTCAGAATCAAATGCAGTTATCATGGCAAACACGGTGCCTACGGGACTGTCCTCAGACACTATGGTGTTATAGACTTCCTCTGCAAACTCTGGGTAGTTATCATTGACATCATCCACAACAACGTGTACCGTCAGAGTCCCAGTCAGAGGAGGGAAGCCTTCAAAATACAAAGGGACATTCATTACTAAGCCGAAGTTTACTTAAAGCTTTAGTTTAGACCTGAATTACCTGAATCAACCGCTGTGATGGTGAAGATGTACAACGATTCCTTTTCCTTGTCTAAACTGCGTAGAATCTGCAACGTGCCATCAGGGGAAACTGAAAACAAATCACTGTCCTCATTCTGTATAATGTAGGTCACCTGACTGTTGATCTCTAAGTCCTCATCCAAGGCCAAAACCTGGTAAAATATAAATTAATAAATCAAAAGTTCTTGTTTCAACATAAAATGAGGACCATGAGATCCAGAAGCACCTGATGGGTGAGTAGAGAAGGTTCGTCCACATTTTCCTTGACATGAAAAATCAGGTTTTCTGGAGAAAATTGTGGCGTAAAGTCGTTGATGTCCAACACTGTTACACTGATGGAGGCTGTAGCAGATCTAGGCGTGTCTCCACGGTCGACAGCAGTCATAATTAAGGTGTAGTTTGACTCCCTTTCTCTGTCAAGTTGATCCATGACCGTGACAACACCTCGAACTGTGTCCACCACGAAGGGACCAGCTGGGCCCAGCATGTACCGAACCTGCCCGTTGGGTCCGATGTCTTGGTCGTGAGCTTGAACCCGAAACAGGCTGGTTCCTCTGGGGATATTCTCTCTGACTGACAGGCTGTAGTCCTGTTGTGAGAACTCAGGGTTGTTATCGTTCACATCCTCGACGCTCACTGTGAAATTCATTGTGGTCTCCATTTGAGGAGAACCCATGTCAGTGGCTGTCACAGTAAACGTCAGGGTGTCCACCTTTTCTCTGTCTAATACCTCCTCCAGGTAGATGTTTCCACTTGTGTTGTCGATGCTGAGTGCCCCACCGGAGGAGTTGTTCAAAAAATACAAAATAGTTGCATTCGATCCTGCGTCTCTATCGTCAGCTTGCACAGTCATTATAACTGAATGTAATGCGGCATCTTCTGGTACACTGACACTTTTGGCAGACACAAACATCGGAGCGTTGTCATTTATGTCTTGGACAAACACAAAAACACGTGCTGTGCTGGTGAGCCGTAGAGACGATGGCTGGACACAGTCGCTGGCTGTCACGGTCAGATTATAGGAAGATTGGGTCTCTCTGTCTAGGGCTTTGTTCAGGCATAAACTACCTGACGAGGACAAGATGAACGTCCCTAACTCATTACCACTGACAACTCTCAGTTCCAGGTCTCCACTGTCACCTAGCAGAGAGAAGAAGACATCAAAGACAAACCTATTTATTTATTGAGAAAAACATTTAGATTTTTTCCATGCATGTTTATTTATTTTTATATTATTTTATTGTATTACTGTATTTATAGCTATACGATGTTACAGGTTTGTTCAGAGGCATGAAAGAATGTTTTAAGCTAATTTGTTTTCCAAATTTGCTATAACAGCTTTAATTATGGAAAAAGTATGCTACAACTGCAAACCAAAGACATGGCCAGTTGGTCTATCACATATCACGTTTCTGACAAAATTACCAAATTATCCCAAAGGTCATTTTGTTTTTCATATGCTGACCTGTTGATTCACATATTCTTGCTTATGTAGGTTTACATGTGCATTAAATAACATGTTTTGTTAGAATTTATTTGAAGCTTTAAAACGCCATGATAATATGTAGGTGAGTAGGAGGTGTGCAGAATCTTGTTCCAGGGGAAAAACATAGCAATGCCAGTAAGCAGCCACTAGGGGGTGTACTTCCCTGCATTTTTTTTTTTGCCAAAGACAGCTATCCTTTTGGCCTTTTATTTGATAACACTGTGGTGTAGACTCTATTTATTTGTGTAGTTTGGATTATGTGCTTAAATATCATTTTTTTATATAGGTTTTATAAATAACCAGAGCATGATTAAACGTGTAGTAGTTGGTCTTCTTACCATGATCTTTATCTGACACATTTAGTGACAGGAAGCAGGTACCAACTTGTGCATCCTCCAGCAGCGATGCAGAGGAGTTATCCTGAGTAAAAACCGGGGGATTGTCATTCACGTCCAGCACATTGAAGTACACCCTGACACTGGACACCTGCAAGTCCCCCTCCTGAGCCTCCACCGTGAGAATGTAGAATCTTTGTGTTTCAAAGTCCAGGCTGCGGGATAATAGGAACTCCCCCGAGACCGGACTGAGGAGGAACAGATTCTCCCCATCGTCCTCCTGAACCAGGTATGTGATAGGCGTGAGACCCTCACCCTGGATTTCCACCTTTCCCACAACTGTCCCTGTCAACACAGTGGACACAAAGGAAGACACCTGCTCACTGGAAACATCAAAGTTATGTAAATTTATGGAATAAAACAACAAGTTGCATCAAAAACAAAAAAAAGATCAAAGTAACTGATGTTGCATGTGCGCTTCCTCAGGGGGAATTGACCAACCTGGCACCGTGTCTTCTTTCACTTGAAATGAATAAACAGTTTTGGAGAAAGCCATCTGTGTTTGCCATCTGTTATGAGAGCGTGCGCTGACTGTGCCACGCTTCGGCTCAGCATCAACGGATGTATTATACCAGGACTGGAGCTTCTGCTGCCCTTCGATCAAATCAGCAAACTCACTCACAAAACTTAGATTCCCCGGGTTTCCAAAGGAGGGTTCACCCGAGGACACGGTACTGAAAAGCTGAGGAAACAAAACACTGTAACACTTTACAGTAAGGGTTCCTTTATTAACGTTACTTAGTGCGTTATTAAGCATTAATTAACAAAGGGTCTCTTTATTAACCATACTTAGTGCGTTATTAAGCATTAATTAACAAAGGGTCTCTTTATTAACCATACTTAGTGCGTTATGCATTAATTAACAAAGGGTCCCTTAATTAACATTACACAGCAAATTCAGCATGCTCAAATTAACACTGTCAGAGTTGATTTCAACACTTTTAAAGTGTCTATATGGGTCCACACCAGAAGGAGTTACTTTAACTCTTTTTGGAAAGTTGGTACTTTAACTCTGATTTAATGTCAAAAACCAACTCTTCAGGAGTTGACAATTTAACACCAGCGTTAGAGTTAATATAGTAACTCTTAACACTAGACACAACAAGTAACATCACATTTGCAACAGTAAACAAAGTAATAACTAAGAACAACACAACCCCCCAAAAACATGCATAAACACCCCAAAATAGAACAAACTAACAACATGACTACCCACAATGCACCTCGTCCACTGAAGCTCTCTGCAGTCAATCGGTCGCTACCAGTCCAACTTTTAGAATAAAGGGGTGGAGTCTGTGAATTGACCTTTTGCCGAGCCCCGCCCCCTTAGTTACTGTTGCCAAGTCCGACAATAAGTGGATCAAATACTGCAGCTCCGCAGATTTCCGTGATGGAAAGAAGTAGACAGATGCGTGTCAGCGACATATTTTGGAGCAATTCCTCCTCAATATCATCCAGATCGAGGCAAAAAGGGTTACAGTATGCAGTGGAGGGATATATTAGTGTTGGCTTCGCTGAGCGAAACGTAGCAGGAAACAAGGAGTTGGGAGTTTGGGAGAAGGTCCGGCGTCCAGGGACGCGTGGATCCGAGGAGCAGTGAAGGCGATGCGGTGTCCCTGTGAGCTGTCAGATGATCTGAGCTGCAGGCAGCTCTAAGGGAGAAAAG
>SSNS01000118.1:0-96876 GCA_006937985.1 Aphyosemion australe
ATTGCACTACTTTGTTTGATAAAAATAAGAAGCCGCTAAGTATAGCCGACAGACTTACGCACGTTGGAGTCTAAATAATCCAATGTTGATGACAAAGCCGTTTCAAACGAACGTGTTTTCCGAGTTGCCGCCATGTTGCTTGGGTTCGCGGCCGCAGCGCTGACGTCATCGGCTACTCCCGCTCTGTGATTGGCCCATGATATAGAGCGCTGTGATTGGCCCAACCAAAACTATAGCGAGTTGTGATTGGATAGACACAGCAGTGGTTTGGGCTGCGAGGGTTCCAATGAAGCGTGCCTAGACCAAACTCTGCAAAGCAAGAATTGGTCTAGTTCACTAGGCTAGTTCTGCTGAGCTGTGGTGGCCTCATGGAGGGGGCCATCGGCTGGCACACTGCTGCCAACCACTGAACATTCTCCCTCTCCTGATATTACATCTCACTTTCTTTAACATAGAATGTGCTACTATTAGTTCACCTATTGAATTAATTATAGATTCACTCAGAAAAAGACAATAAAGTTTCTCTTACTAAATAGAACTTCTACTAAGAAATCACAGTGTAGCCATAGAAATACTACTTGATATATGTGGTGTGTGTGTGTGTGTGTGTGTGTGTGGGTGTGGGGTGTGCGTGTGCCTGCTCTGTCTTCTCAATCCCCAGTGAGTCGTAGCGGATGGCTGCTCATACTGAGCCAGGATCCTCTGGAGGTTTCTTCCTGTTAAAAGGGAGTTTTCCTTCCCATTGTCGCTACATGCTTGCTTAGTATGAGGATTGTACCAACACACAGTCAGTGTCTTGATGCAATCTGCTGGGTTCCTTATATAGGAAACTTTTTTACTGATTGGCTTAATGAACTGAACTGTACTGGAATGTTTACTTTGTGAAGTGCCTTGAGACGACTCTCGTCGTGATTTGGCGCTATATAAATAAACTGAATTGAATTGAATTGAAAAGGAAACGTACATCTTTGCTCATACAGCACCAGGGTGATGCTTTTGTCAGACCTCACGATTAAAGCTCAGGGGGTTAACAGTTCAGCAGGGAAATAACTGTACACAATTAGGGGTTAGGTTGAAAGAAAATGTTGGAAAATTTTCAACATTTTACATAAAATAAATTTTTGAACACAACCAGCCAAACAAAACAAAACCACCCTAACCAGCCAAACAAAATGATTCCAGATCATTAATTAACATGGGTAAAGATGACAGATGACAAAAGGGTCACCTTTAAAAAGTGAAGCACAAATAATTTGGTTCTCAAAGTCTGCTCACAAAATCATTAAAAAAATAATAAATTACAAATAAACATATTAAATAAAGGAATTTTTGAGCATACAGCAGCAAGGAATCAATAAAATCTATAAGAAACACCTGAGAAAACATCAGTTTTTAATGATAAAACATCCTTTTTGAAGATACAGAAGGGCAGAGTTTATACTGCAGCTGATCACTAGGGGGCATTTTGATTCATTTTGGCATCATCTTTTGTGTCACGTTACATAAATGATTCTAGTTTTAGGTGTGAGTATAATGACTGTCTGTAGATGATTGAGCCAACAGGACAGTAGACTGTCAAAATGTTAAATAAACTTTGAAAAGTTTTCTTTTAAGAGCATCATGGCAACAAGTTTTATTTTCTAACAAAACAGACACCAGTTACCCAGAGCTGACGAACCTGCCTAGTTACTGAAGCTAATAAAACCCAGCATGAAAAATGTGTCCCATGGTGAACATTTTTATTAATGTTGCTCAAATTACTATAAAAGTGAATTCCACATGTAGTACAGCTGTTTCATTAACAAAAGAACACGACATCGTGTGTCACGTGCCAGGATGAAAGGATTTCTTTAAAAATACTGTAGCAGAACATCTCCCATTGGTCATTTTTGTTGTTGCTAATGTCTGATACCCTTAAAAAGAAAGTCAAGCTTTCTTTGTTGTCCTTTATTACACATAGAAAACGTGCCCATATAAAGATAAGAGTCTTTTGTAAGTGAGGAATCTGATTTCAGAATTCTAGATTCACATGAAAAGCCAAGCTAGGAGAAATAGGATCTGTGCTGCTGGTTCCTGTCAGAAATTTAGCTGCTGCATTTTGGACCAGATGAATGAAAGGTCAAAGTATTTCAAACATTGCTTACAAAACAATTGTTCATATCAACACTGTTAAAAAGAAAAAGTTGAGAAAACTTAAAATATCAAGGCAACATGATGCAAGAGATTTTTGAGTATTCTCAACTTTTGCCCACTGTTGTTGACTTAACTAAGGTTTACAAGTTCTGACAAGAGTTCTGCCAACTTAGATCTTCTTGTTCACCTAATTAGAATAGTCCTGGAAGGCTAACAAAGAAATTCTGGTTTCAATGCCATGTATTTCTGCCTTCACTAAATGCAGATATTTTTGTTGAATAAACATACAATTATTCCTTCAATGCCATGTATTCCTAAATTCACCAAACACAAATATTCTTGTTGAAAATGTATAAAATTCTTACTCTAGTGAGTTAAAAATGTACCTATAAAGAAAAATGTATATTGTTGCAATTATATTTGAAAAAGCTCAATAAATAGATATTGAATAAAAAAGCACAACTGAATGTTATCAGAAATCTCATTTATTTTCTTGAATATTGCCCTTAAGTACATTTCATAGAGTCATGGGTAGTCAGGTCAATTTTTGTAAAAATGTATTGCCAGTTTCTTTTTTTGGGTACTTTAAGCACCACAGACGTTAAAATTGAAGTCCAGAACCAAAAGAAAAACAAAATCTTTTTAAAAAAGTGTCCAACAACATTCACTCATGCACACACCCTGACTTGTAAAAGCTGAACTTAACCACTTGCACATTAAATGGAATAGTGCTACAAATGAATGGCTAAGTTACCCAGACACTGATATTTTACATGTGATGAACTAGAGAAGTTAAAAGTTCTTAGAAATGTTACCAGCAGTGAACAGGAAACTAACAGGTAAAACACCAGTTCTGCGCTGTGGACAACACTTTACCAAATCTTAAAATACTATGTGACAAAATCTTAACATACATTGTCAACAACAGATTCATCAAACTAAAATTGACATTTCTAATACTTATTTTTCTACTTAACCTTCACATTGTCCGACCAGGTCAAAAAGACCCATTTTCCTTCCTTTTTCCCATCAGTCACCCCCCCTTTCCTTTTATCTTCCTTCCTCCTTTCCTTTTTTCCTTCCCTTTCCTCCTTTCTTCCGTCCTCCCTCCCTTCTTCCCTTGTTTCTTGACTGATGGACAAGAGGGTTAAGGAATATTTAATCTGAAAATAAAATTTCCCATCATCTACTCATCCTTATATCAATTGAAACATAGGTGAAGATTTTTCTTTTTTGCATACATATATTAGTTTTACTCGAACAATAATGAAACAATAAACATGTAATTTGTGGTAACAGGTGAATGACTATATCAAAGGCAAAGGGGTTTAACTATTGTTTCTCCTTGGAACAGGCTAAAGAAGACAGGTTAAAGTCATGTCTGGCTTCCCCATTAGTCACAGCAAGAGCTTTGTTTTCAGAGACCTTATGTGCTGTGAGCATCAAGAGCCACCAAGCTCCAAAAAGACGGCCTGAATTGCTTCAAAGGTGTAACTCATCTGCTTTGGATAATCGATGCTGAGGGCATTCAGAAGGCCGAAGAGGTATGCCAAGGCAGTAGAGAGGTCCGGAATGTCATGTAGCATGATGTCCCCTTCCAGCACAACTGCCTGGTCTTGAACAGACGTACCAGCATCGTCATCTTGTAGGATGGCGAGGATGGCAACAGATGCACCATTCAATGCTGGTTCCAAAATATCCGTATCCTGAAGAAAAATAGACAAATTATTGAGAGCTAAGAAAACTAAAGACAAAAGACATTTCTACAGATTTGAACTTAAACCTCCATATCGTGCTGGTCATTTGACTCATGGAGGTTTTAAAAAGAAAATGTTTATTTTTCTTTAATTAATAGCTTTCACCCATCAACCTTGTAGTGAATGTTGTACAAAAGTAATTTCTGCTGGAAAACCCACAAACGATACCCTGCTGCTTCTCAGCAGTAAAACGGAGCGAGAGTTTTACGCAGGATCCACACTGGGGTCATCAGCGGCGGAGCAGCTTTTTCGCCGTCCTCCTCGCTGAACTTGCAAGATCACAAAATCCCTCGAGACTTCAAAGGTCACGGTTGGTTTATGCCATCCGCCATTAAACCAAAAAGAAGAGAAAATCACGTTTGATGTCACTGCTTGATGTCATATATAATGTTGTGGCTCTCCACTGCCAGAATTAAAGCCATGAAAAACATACTGTTGCACTTTTCGAAAGATGCTGGTAGTAAATAAGCCTTTAGGTCACATGTATTGATGTAATCTACATAAATATAAAATTGCATCTCTGCAATAGTCTTATTTTGAAATTTACCGGACATTTTACACTGAAACCGTGCACGATTTCGTATCTACTCCTATGTTACCTGCGGAAATTGATATGTCCCAAAAGCAACTCGCGGCAAAAATAGAACCCAATCCTATTTTTAGCTGCGCATCTTGGATGCACTTGAAATGATCCACGCCACAGCTGGTTTGGATCAACCCTGTAGACTACAATGGATTGTATTTGAAGCAACGACGTTCAGTTCTGCACCGCTGATGCCCCTAGTGTGGAGCTGCAGCTATAGACAACTGCAAATGTCATCATAAAATTATCTGAATTGAAGAGGTGTAGATTTCCATTTTGGATTAACTCATTCTTTAAAACATCTCATAGGAATTAAGAATTAGTTTTACTTGCATTACTTTTTTTTTTTTACTTACCAAGCACTTCAGGAAAGCCTCGGTAGCATCTCCTCGAATGAAAATGGGCAGGCCTCTCAGTGCTGCTGTCTTTCGGTGGGACACAAGGTCGGATGTCTAAAGAGTATTCAGTGGAAAACAAGCATTTTAATTAGTATATTACTTATGCACAATGCAGATTCAGAACTCTTATAGTAATGAAGATAAATCACAGGTCACACCCAGCAACATGTAAAACTTTAAAACAACAATAATGCAACCATGTTAACAATTTTACTATTTAAATTCTGGTAAATCAAATACCACCAAATAAAAACATAAAGCAATGACTGCTGACATTCATTTTTACTGACACATGTCCACTAATGTGTTTTTTTAAGCCAACATCTTTTTCTGTTTCTGTTATGAGAAAGGTTAACTCATACTCTTCTAAAAATGTCAGGCAAAAAAGCACTTCACTCACCTGTTCATCAAGTTTATCTAGGAGGTCTTCCACCTTCTTAGACCGGTACAGTTTCAGCAGGCCAGGCACAAATTTGTCAAGGGATGCATTGAAAGTCCCCAGGAGGTGATCCAATTAAATTCTTCAGATATCTAAACAAGACAATCAACAAAATATTGTCATTTATTCAGCACACAAAATTCCAGGGTAGCTGTCTTGTGCAGTCTGCATCATGTTCAATGTCTGACCATGTTAAAACCTGCTTCAAAAAGCTCTCATGAATACATCTTTTGCACAGGAATAGAAACATCCTCCACAAAAACCAGTATCAATATACAAATGCACATGAGCGGGAGTTTGTTGGTCGATGTTAAACATACCGCGGTCAAGTGAGGATATACACGGTCAAGCCAGCTGACGCTGGAGCTTAGCTAAAACCTGCTTCGCATCGCGCGTACATGGTGCATTACGGTAATAAGGCATTGGCGCGTCCTTTCAGGTGAAAACAAGGAAATTACGTGAAGTGTGAGGCTGTAAACATCTACAGTAAAGTTATAACATATTTTTCCTGGATATCGTTTGGAAAAGTAGTAGGTAACTCTTAAATAAACATTGTTTTATGTTTAAGCCTCACACTTCACCGTCATTTGTTTTCACCTGAAAGAGCGCTCCAGTGCTGTATTACCGTAATGCACCATGTACGCGCGAAGCAACTTTCAGCTAAGCTCCAGCGTCAGCTGGCTTGACCGTGTATTTCCAAGTGTCGGTTCACTTCACCGGGGTTGTTAACTATCATGTCTTCACTAAAGGATAACATTAAACCATATTACAAAACGGGTAATAAGATTTACCACGGAAGACCTGCAGTTAAAAAGCTAGTCTGAAAAACGTCATTAGCGATGAAAGTGTCTGAATTTCAGACATGTTTAACATTAAAAAAGTATCAACCATTACTTTTTGCGGGGTCAAACGCGCTGAACCGATGCGCCGAACTAAAACTTGAGCATAAAAGTAGGTAGATGCACTTGTAGAAAATGTTAGCTTACCTGCTAGGGCAAATGGTCGGACTCGGCAGCTCTCGCTTTTGTCCAAAAAATGTCCAAACGCTACATTCCAGGCCAAGCGAAAATCCGTAATAGTCGAAACAATTCAGGTTAAATCCAACTTTGGCCACGTTTGGTCAAGTTTTCTAAACGTCGATGAACCACCATCACACGGCTCAGGTCTGCTCAGGCTCAGAAGGTCCGTTTGATCCAGTTAAAACTTGTCCGGGCAAGGTGTGCTCGACTCATCTACGGGGTTTCCCACTGGTTCCTCACTTGACTCAAAAATTCTACTCAAAAGTTGATAATCTTTGTTATGCTGTTTAGAAAATCTTAGTTAGGACAACAATGACAGAAATTTGTTAGGCAGACAAACTGTTGTATGTTGTAAATGGAAAGCTTTATTTCTGAATTTGTTTAATTTGAAATTTTTAATTAAATCAAAAATTGCTAGTTATCGTTTTTACGGTGAACTCTGAGGGTCTCTGCAACGATCTGCAATAAACTTGTGTCTGGGACATTTGTTCTTCTCAACAGTGACGTGGGGTCAGATGAGGCAAGGGAGATGGAGAAAATCAATGTGTCCACTGACTGGTCTATACATTAGTTTTCTGTATGATTTCAACATGTTTATGGTCAAAACTTCTGAATTTACACGTTTCCTGTTCAAAAACATGGCAGAAACGTGAAGGGAGGAAGAGAGAAGTGCTGAATCAAGCAGAGCGCATGCGCCAACTCTCTGTATTAAGTGTGTGTGGTACTGCGCCATCAGACCGGAGGCAGAGATAAAGGCTGCCTCCGTTCTCATGGAGCAGCGCTGCACACACTCTCTGAAACAGGAAGCTGGCACATGCCCACTGCTGTCTGTCTATATCGCCAACATACATGTTTTATTCCACATGTGCTGCACATGTTGATGTTCCATAGTCTGTCTAATAATTTTAATGACTGTGTGTGTGACATATTTAGTCTTCTGAGCGTCCATAAATACGCTGTGAAAATGTACGGGAGAGGTATACAGTACCCTGCCTCACTGATAGGGGCAGTGTTGAGCTCCATAGACTCAGGTGCACGCTGTGTGCTCTTGCACACACAGGGTGGGGTGTGTGGTGACGACAGGTCTGTAACGGAGAATTAGTTTAAATTTGCCAAGAAAAATCAATACATTTTTAGTTAAATTTGCCCCAATATTACATCTTTTTTTGCTTTTCTTCCGAGTATTTTGTTGAATAGTATGAAATTCATTAGAGCATAAATATGTTTTAAAACAATGAAATATTTAATTCAAGGTCTAAATTAAAATACAAACTTCCATTTTGGGATCATATATTTGCAAGTATGACTTCAGAGCAGTCAGTGCCTCCCCAGTCATGAACGTCACCACACGTCACTGACCTGCAGCTGCTGGCAACTCTCAGGTTTCCTTTAACCGTCTTGTTCCAGCAAAAATTAGTGAACAGGCGAGCTGATATATGATGAACAATGAATGGCATTTCCTGCCTGAAGCTCCTTTGGGTTAAATAAGTTTCATTTAATGTTAAGCTTAAATCTGGAATTTCTCAGTCCTCCCTTATCACCACAATGCAGCCGTTTTGGATGGCATCAATAAAATGATTGTTGCCATCTTCCTCTTTTCCTCCACCTTCAGATCTGAAAACTTCTTTTTATGTGTTTTTCTTTTTACGTCTGCTGCAATCGCTCCGCAGCTTCACCACACTCACAGCTGCATCACAGTGGTGCCACTGGAAGGCAATTAATAATAATAATAATAAATGTCATTTATAAAGCACTTTATATTTTGCAATCTCAAAGTGCTACATACAATTTATCAGGATCTATATATAAAAGAGAGAGAAAAATAAATAAATAGAATAAAATGAATAAAATGGGGAAGCCAATAAAATAACATTCAGCAATAAGCTGTCCTGAAAAGATATGTTTTAATTAACATTTTTCTGTGCATCTACATCACGCACCCCCCCCCCCCCCCCCAGCAAACATCAAAACGACGTCAGTCCAACACGTCTCGTCATGGTTGAAAAATAGTTCCAAAGTGAAAGTTGAACCGACGTCTTTTCTGGATGTGAATTTCTTTCACGCTTCTTATTTGGAAGTTTAATGACCATCAGTGAATGTCTTAGCTACACTGTAAAATAATATGTAGTTTTTACATTTATTAACAATAATAATAATAATAATCATAAATAGAGCACTTTGTCTTACCGATTGTCATCTGCGGCGGACATTTTGTTTTATTTTTATTTTGGTATGACGTAGACAACAGCAGGAATCTTACCTGAGAACTTACACTGGATGTTAATCTTTGTCCCAGCCTGGATTCAAACCCAGGTCCTCTGTGTGGAAGTCGGATGACTTACTAGTTGAGTTATACATCTGGCATTTGAACACTGATAAATAGTAGATGTTCAAACTGATTCACAACATGTTGTACTAGATGTAATTAATTGTCAAAATAACAATTATACATGTAACTGTAGACATGTATAAATGTATCTGAATGGACTTTAGGACATGTTCTGTTACATATTTTTTTACAAATTTAGACCGTTCTACCGCGACCATTTTGGGCCATGGACAAGACGTCGGCGTCGGACCAATGTTTGCTGGGTCTCGATTTCAGTTTCAGTGAGTTGAGTTTTCCTGCCCTGTCAGTTGCCATGGTTACCCATGAAATGCCACACAGATCATTTAGCTTTTTTATATGCAGAGTGTTCATAAAGTGCTTTGCATTGACCATTTATGGCAGAAAGTGGGAGTCTAGGAGGTGGGATTTGATCCAAAATGTACTTATTAGATGTTCATCTAGGAATATTTACCTCTGTTGTTCATCCAATAATCACAGCATTCAATGTATTGTTATTAATAAAACAAAGTATATGTCTACATTCTATCATAACAATAATAATACTACTACTAATAATAATCAATATCACGCTCTCATCATTCCTTTCCAAATAACAAATTATCCCCCCAAAATTGTATTAGACTTCTAATTAATGAAAACAAGCACAAGAAGAAGACGAAGAGAGAGAAAAAATATGTATAACAATAAATGGCAACATTTCCATCTCTTGAATGCCTACTAAACAAATCATCATTCATAATCCTTCTTCAGTTTTGTATTTTAGAAATAAGTTATGTTTGTATTTAGCTTTAAATATTTTAATGTCTGAGCATTGTTTGAGCTCCTCCCCCAAACCATTCCAAAGCTTGACCCCACACACAGATACACACATACAAAGGAAACAGGAACAGGAAGTTTCAGGCAGCAGATAGATGGGAAAGTGATCACACACACAAACCAAACAAGGATTTTGTTTCCATGGAAACAGAACATCAAAGTCAGAGCAGGAGATCAAGTTAGGGGGAGGGGCTTATTTAATTTATTCGTGTGATGGCGTCACAAAGCCCTCTTCACCAGTTCTGGAGAGTTTACCAGTCATTCTCTCTGAGCTCTTGAGACGAGCAGATTGTCTATCTGACTGTCCTTCAACCAGCGTTTTTTGTTGATTGTTTTATTGAACCATTTCAATAATCAATTACTATCCTATCCGATTCACAATGCATCGAGTAGAATATACACGGGATTCCAGAAACGAGTCTTCTCATCGGGGAACTTCTCCACGGAGGGAGAGATTTCACAGATCTCCGCCAAACGAGAGACGCCACGCTGAATTCCCCCCATCAAGAAACACGGATCCATGGGTTCATAATAGGCAGCAAAGGGCTGATATACTGGCCCTGAAAGAAAAGCTGTCTTCACAAGTGGAGGCCACCAGAAATATGGAAGCCAAATGCCAGACGATTGAAAAGTCTCTGCAAAGGGAGAAATCTGAAACTAGATATCTCCAGTCTAAAAACAGCAAACTGTGTCATCAGCTTGAACAGCAGAACGCAGAAATACAGTCGCTGAGAGACAAACTTTCTGCTCAAGTGGAGGCGACCAAAACGATGGAGGCCAAATGTCGTGTGTCTGAAGATCGCGTCTTGTCGTACCACAGTCAGCTGGTTAAAGAAAAGTGGGAACGACAAAAAGAAAGAGAGACATTAAACCAGGAAAAGTTCAATTTATTGTCTTCTCTACAGGCCCTTGAGGACAGACTTCCCAAAGAAAATACCAAGGACCAGTTAACCAAGGCTATGAAAAATATTGACCGGTTGGTACGGGAAGCGCAAGAGTTTGAGAGCAGAGAGGCAATGCTGCGTTCCCAGCTGCGAGAAGCTCAGGAACGCAATGACCAGATGAATTTAGAGCAGAATTCGTCTAGCACAGGGTCAGAGCAGCCAAACAAGGAGACAGTTAAAGTACAGACGGTTGCAAAACGTCAGAAATTGGAGAAAAGAAAAATAGAATGTGTTTCAACTGTCAACGACGACTTAAACAAATGCAGAACTGAGCCTGTTAACAAAACGCCGGAAAGCAAGAAGCGAAAGAGAGAAGATGAGACTTATTTTGCACCTGATGCAGTAATTCCTTCCTCTCAGACCCAGACAAATACATCAGACGACTTTGAGAGACAAAAAAAACAGTTTAAAGCACAAAAGATACAAAAAGACAAAATTAAACGATTGCTGGTGAATCCATTCAAGAAGGAGCGTCCAGGCCGCAAACTCCACAAGTTAACAGTTAACTCCTGTGCTTGAAACCTTCAACCCAAGTCCAGTGACCAAAAACCGTTTCACATCCAGACTAAATACACTAAATCACTCATTCTCAAACTGTGGTACGCGTACTATCTGTGGTACGCCAACACACCCTGGTGGTAGGCGGAGAACCTAACCCTTTTTAAAAATGTAATATTTGTATATCACTTGGTTCTTTTTCTAACACAGAAAAAAGATACCTTTCTTTGCTGACGTTTCAACCACAGCTGGTGGTCGAAACGTCAGCAAAAAAAGGTAAAACTATCTATTTTCTGTGTTAGACAAAGAACCAAGTGATAAATGAAATGACTGTCCTTCAACCAGCGTTTTTCGTTGATTGTTTTATTGAACCATTTCAATAATCAATTACTATCCTATCCGATTCACAATGCATCGAGTAGAATATACACGGGATTCCAGAAACGAGTCTTCTCATCGGGGAACTTCTCCACGGAGGGAGAGATTTCACAGATCTCCGCCAAACGAGAGACGCCACGCTGAATTCCCCCCATCAAGAAACACGGATCCATTGTCGAAACGTCAGCAAAAAAAGGTAAAACTATCTATTTTCTGTGTTAGACAAAGAACCAAGTGATAAATGAAAGGACACACAGAATGAACGCACAACAGATGAAATATCTGTGACGAGAATAGTGACTATTTTTAAAAATTAAGCATTTGTAACATGAGGTGGCCCAATTTGGGCAAAGTTTCATCATGATTAAAGTATTTTATGAAGTGCTGCGTCACGAACGGTCACGACGTACATTTGTGGTCTGAACACCGAATGGGCTAATGTGCAAAACAGATTAGCTTAATCTGTAACAAGATGGCAAGCAGCTGTACATCCTAAAAAACTATCAAAGTCATTGGACTTGTGGCTTAAAAGTGGTAGCTTTACAAAGAGATCAGATGTGGCCAAAACAACTAACAGAGCAGAAAACCAACATTATGACAGTGGATCCCTCACAAATGCAAGTCTTAACAATGATAAGAAACACGACGTGGCAACAGTGGCACAGACAAGCAAGAAACCGCGCAACAATGAGGAACACGACATGGCGCCGATGACCAAGAAACCACGCAAACTGTCAAGAAAATATTATCCATCCTACAAAAGGCTTGGATTTTTCTGGCAAGGTACAGAAGATCAACCCAGACCACAGGGTGTTGTGTGTGGAGAAGTCTTTAGTAATGACTCTATGAAACCAGCACACAAGGAAAACAAGGATAGATGTTTCATCTTTCCCCATTTTGTCACGTTTCCTTTCTGACAACGAGCTGACCATTGCAAATGATGTGGAAAAAAACATCCACACACACCTTGCTTCACTACGCTGCTGGAATATTTCCCTGTGAACACAGAGAACAGCTGGAAGAGACGGTCCTTTGACACTGATGTGTCCAACATGTCTGAAAACTTCACAGGAGAGGAGCAAGAACATTAACTTGAACTGTCCTGTGATGAGACACTGGTGTCTGCATTTAAAAGAGAATCACTGACTGCATTTACATGCAGCCAATCAGTGTTGCCAACTGCCTTTGACAGAAAGTAGCTGAGGTTCACCCAGAAAGTCACCCAGATGTTGCCTGACGACATCACACGCTAATTTGCATATTGATGACGTCATCACGTCCCATTGGTATAAAATTAAATATATATATAGATCTATCTATATCTATAGATATATATAGAGAGATGTACAGGTCCTTCTCAAAAAATTAGCATATTGTGATAAAGTTCATTATTTTCTGTAATGTACTGATAAACATTAGACTTTCATATATTTTAGATTTATTACACACAACTGAAGTAGTTCAAGCCGTTTATTGGTTTTAATATTGATGATTTGGCATACAGCTCATGAAAACCCAAAATTCCTATCTCAAAAAATTAGCATATTCCAACCGACCAATAAAAGGAAAGTGTTTTAATACAAAAAAGGTCAACCTTCAAATAATTATGTTCAGTTATGCACTCAATACTTGGTCGTGGCATGGAGGCAATCAGCCTGTGGCACTGCAGAGGTGTTATGGAGGCCCAGGATGCTTCGATAGCGGCCTTAAGCTCATCCTGAGTGTTGGGTCTTGCGTCTCTCAATTTTCTCTTCACAATATCCCACAGATTCTCTATGGGGTTCAGGTCAGGAGAGTTGGCAGGCCAATTGAGCACAGTAATACCATGGTCAGTAAACCCTTTACCAGTGTTTTTTTTTTTAGGTGCCAGGTCGTGCTGAAAAATGAAATCTTCATCTCCATAAAGCTTTTCAGCAGATGGAAGCATGAAGTGCTCCAAAATCTCCTGATAGCTTGCTGCATTGACCCTGCCCTTGATAAAACACAGTGGACCAACACCAGCAGCTGACATGGCACCAGACCATCACTGACTGTGGGTACTGGACACTGGACTTCAGGCATTTTGGCATTTCCCTCTGCCCAGTCTTCCTTCAGACTCTGGCACCTTCAGTTGTGTGTGATGAATCTAAAATATATGAAAGTCTAATGTTTATCAGTACATTACAGAAAATAATGAACTTTATCACAATATGCTAATTTTTTGAGAAGGACCTGTTTATATATATATATATATATATATATATATAAATATATATATATATATATATATATATATATATATACACACACACACAAGGGCGTCAGTTTGATTTTAGAATTGCTGGGGACAATAACGTTGAATGGGGTTTAAAGATTGGTGGGGACAATCATTAAATAGGCTAAGCATATTTAATTATTCATCAGTTT
The DNA here is from genome assembly GCA_006937985.1 of Aphyosemion australe. Taxonomy (NCBI): domain Eukaryota; kingdom Metazoa; phylum Chordata; class Actinopteri; order Cyprinodontiformes; family Nothobranchiidae; genus Aphyosemion; species Aphyosemion australe. The sequence continues at coordinate 13,722 of SSNS01000118.1, forward strand.
TACTCCAATATGCACCATAGTTTATTAAAAGTTGTTAAAAATCGTATGTTCATTAGTGATGGGACGAGCAACACCAATGCGTCGGCGCTTATACCTAGCTGTATCCGAGCGAGACCCCGGTGCGCGCATCATTTAGGAAGTAGTCACGTGACCAATACAGCTGCTGTTTCACTCAGTGAAGCCAAACCGTGTTTAAATGTTTAAAGCAGCATTCCGCAACTTTGCTAGCCTGGCAAGCCATCCTATATATGTGTATATATAGTCTGGCCACGAACCACTGACGGCTCTCAGTCGTGAGGCGGGATCTACGGTTGTCTTTCAAAATGTCAGCACGCAATTGGATAGCGCTAGGACCAATCAGAGTGACGAACAACATGACGTAATCACGGCGACGGAAAAGCGGGAGGCTTTAATAGCGTCTAGCTTCAATGATTTCTGTCGTTTTTGTATGAAAAACACGCGAATATCAGGTGTACTGGGACATTGTACTACTTTGTTTGATAAAAATAAGAAGCCGCTAAGTATATCAGACAGACTTACGCACGTTGGAGTCTAAATAATCCAATGTTGATGACAAAGCCGTTTCAAACGAACGTGTTTTCCGAGTTGCCGCCATGTTGCTTGGGTTCGCGGCGTTCGCGGCCGCAGCGCTGACGTCATCGGCTACTCCCGCTCTGTGATTGGTCCATGATATAGAGCGCTGTGATTGGCCCAACCAAAACTATAGCGAGTTGTGATTGGATAGACACAGCAGTGGTTTGGGCTGCGAGGGTTCCAATGAAGCGTGCCTAGACCAAACTCTGCAAAGCAAGAATTGGTCTAGTTCACTAGGCTACAACTTTGCAGTTATATGGTCTCTGTCGCCCTCTAGAGGCTTGCTGCGTAACGTCACTGTCGTAACATTAAATCTCTCTCTCGGGCAAAAGTGGCATGTTTACATTCCTAATGTCAGGCAAAACAACGAAAACAAACTTTTCCACCTCCACGCATTGAATAAATAGTTTTATCAGGACTGTATAACAACTTTATGCCCAACCAAACACAATAACCCCGGTGAAATCATTTATTACTTACCTATCCATTAGCAGCACGGCTAGGTTAGAGTCCGTAGTTCATGCCGTTCTTTCTAAAAGAGCTCTCCAGCGAGGAAAAGACGGCCCAATAATAACTCTGGTCTTTGCTCTTGTTCTATCACATTCTCTTTTTCTTTTCCTATATTGTTCTGATATGGGATTTCTAGCTTTCTTTGGTGAATCTGCCGCTGCTACAGCGAGTCTACGTTATACAAATATGGCAAGCCAAAGGGATAAAAAAATGCGCGTTCTAAACTCGCATTATGTCCGCCAAAACGCTCATTTAAGATGCGCGTTTTAGCGGACATAATGCTCTCTTTTAGAACACGCAAGTTTTTGCCCCCTTTGGCATCAAAACGCTCGTTCAAGACGCGCATTTTGGCGGACATAACGCGCGTTTAGAACGCACACTTTTTTATCCCTTTGGCTTGCCATATTCTGCCGTAAAACGACACCCAGTCAGTACTTCTGGCGCTGCCCGAAGCACAAAAACTGTATAGCGCAGTAAACAGACGTGGGACCCCCCAACACTATCACAGGTATGAAAATGAACATAATAGATGACGCAAAAACTTTACAAAAAAGCATAATTTTAAGGTGTAAAAGTTGCGGAATGTTACTTTAAATCATTTTATAGGCAAATAAATTATTTGTTGTTATTTCCCTGTTTCATCCTCTTCCTCTGCTTGATCCATCAGAAATTCATTTCTAAATGATCCTCTTTAAACTATTCATACTATTTTCTGCGCATTTCTTCAACTGAACTTTCAGACTGTCGTCACTGCTAAGACATCACAGAGAAATGTACGCACGCACACACACGCGCGCAGCAGGAGGCTGTACTCACTATGTCGGTTCTGCCTTTCAAACGATGAAGGAGGGAAATCCAGTCTCCTCGTAGCCTGGCAAGCCATCGTATATCTCCCCGTTCTCTCACAGGGACATTTTTGGTTACATCTGACGCGCGGATGGACGACGAGAACAGTGCAGTAACTGAATTGAAACGCAAATAATGATTTAAAACAATAATCCAAGGAAGTTCTAATTCGGCCACCTGTGCCTTCTTGCTAGTACTCTGAACATTAGCGCTGAACTAAAGGCTTATTAGCTTTTCCCCACTAAAAAGTTAGCTAAACTAGAAGTTTTGTCGGTGATGACGTCTATGAAAATGATTGGATGAACAGATTTCCCAGCATGCTTTGCTTTTGTAAATTGTTGAATATAAAATAAAATAAATGAATTATGATTCATTTTAACTGGCAGCAAATGTAACATTATCATTACTGACACGAGAAATGCAAAAACTGAAGAAAATTAAAGAATGACATTTATAAACTAGCTTCAGTTTGATGGAGAGCTGCACCATGACAGAGAGATGGAGTTGGCTGATGTACATATCAGGCAGTTTAGACGTTCCGGTGCGGCAGAAACCCCGCGTTTTTATCTGTATTGTGTAAAAATAATGCAGATACTAAATGCAAACTATTATCGATGCAAACTATTATCAACAACTAGGCAGGTTTGCCCGGAAGTGGTGGGGACACAACTGCCAATCGCAAATATATATATATTTATATATAACTGACACTCTTTGTTAATATTGATTGTGAATCGATTTGAATCGAGAATCGATTCGAATCGAGAATCGATTATGAATTGAATCGGCACCCCGAGAATCGGAATCGAATCAAATCGTGAGTTGTTGTAAGATTCACATCCCTAATTATATATATATATATATATATATATATATATATATATATATATATATATATATATATATATATATATATATATATAATATTATGACGCAAAAACTTTACAAAAAAGCACAATTTTAAGGTGTAAAAGTTGTGGAATGTTGCTTTAATGGCTGACTGGTTAACGCGCATGACTCTCACCCGGGAGTCTGAGGTTCAAATCCGGCCCGGGCCCTCGGTTTGTCCACCTTGCCACAATTGGCGTTGTTGGCAGGATCCATGTAGAACTGTGAGGTTGGTCTATGGATGTGGAATTTGTGGCACCCTGCGCAGGAGCACGGAGACGTTCTTGTGGAAAGAGGGGGGAAGATGTGACAGGGTGAGCATGCCGTCACTGTATCCCAATTGATCATGCGCCTGGGCTGCTTGGCCACAGAGATATGCCTTTGGCTGACTGGTTAACGCGCATGACTCTCACCCGGGAGTCTGAGGTTCAAATCCCGCCCGGGCCCTCGGTTTGTCCACCTTGCCACACTAAAGAAAGAAGTCTCTTGAGGAGGATGGGGTGAGAAATAGTGTCAAAAGCTGCACCCAGATTGAGAAGTATGAGGATGGAAATTAAACCAGAATCAGCAGCAATGAGAAGGTCGATAGTGATGTTTTAACATCTGAGAGGCATTCTTCAAGAGAGCTAAGAGACCCAGGTTGATCCAGCGACCTCGCCATGAGTATGTGTCCTGACCTTAGGGATAACCAGGAGACGGCTGCCAGGGGAGCGCAGAGGGCGCGAGGGTTTGTATGGTAAAAGCAAGGTCCAAGTCCGATATGTGAGTGACTGTTAAAATCAGAGCTCATAGCTAGTGTGCGGGTCCCCTGTCTATTAAGATGAAGACCATCCGCTCCAAACAGATCACTCCTTCCCCAGAAAATGTTAAAATTGTCTATAAAACCAATATTATGCAAGACGGTGACAGAGGAAAGTGCTCAGAGATAAAAGTCTGCTAAAACGACTAATTCCTCTGCCAATGGTGGGAGTAGGGCCAGAGATAAAAACAGACACATGCGTGTTTTTTAAAAGATTAAAAAGGTGGATAAAATCACGCTTGAGGAGTTCTGACTGCTGCATGTGGATGTTGTTGGTACCAGCGTGGATGATAATTTTACTCACTGCTGAGTGACTCTGGATGAGGTCTGGGATCTGCTCTGCGATGTCCATCACTGTAGCTCCAGGAAAACAGAGAGTCAGGGCTCCTCTCATCCTCACGTTGCGGATGGTAAATGGCCTGTATTTGTATGGCGCCTTCTTAGGGTTCTACAACCCCCCAAGGCGCTTCACAACACAATCAGTCATTCACCCATTCACACACACATTCACACGCTGGTGGGGATGAGCTACATTGTAGCTACAGCTGCCCTGGGGTGCACTGACAGAGGCGGGGCCTGCCATGCACTGGCGCCACCAGTCCCTCCGACCACCACCAACAGGCAAGGCGGGTTAATTGTCTTGCACAAGGACACAACTACAGCGACAGACTGAACGGGTTGCGAACCTGCGACCTTCCGATTGCAAGGCGGCCACTTAACTCCTCTGCCACCATCGCCCCCATCACTGGGTGATGGAGTCCCCAACGATGAGCGTGGTGGGTGGTGGGTCTACCGGTTGAAGCTGGACAGAGGATCTTTCCAGGACCTGCTAGATGTTGGGCAGAGCTTGCCCAGGACTGCAACGATGAGTGGTCGGCGCCAAGGGTTTGTTTGGTTGATTCGGGATGGGATACACTGTTCCTTGACAGGTTTTGGCTGCTGTCCGGGGATTGGCGCAATGTGGAAGGCTGCTGGCGTCCGACTGCTGATCCCGCGGTGGCTGGGAGGGATTAGGCTGCAGTCTTGCGGACAAGAGTCTCACAAACTCTCACAGAGTCAAGCACACCCATCTCATTAGCTTCTGTAGGCAATGAGTTTTCAGAATCATTAATATGATGGTTAATGAACAGTTTGTTCTTCCCTTCACTCCAGTTGTTTTTCTTATTGCTGTACAGTTCATAATACCACAATTACTGATGTTCTGTTGCAGTCGTTTTCCATATGTGCAGGGCAACTCAGATTATTTGTGCAGTTCATTTGTAAATGGCCTTGTAGGGTTTTGGCCTTGTTGGTTTTTGCACAACAATCTACTTTGGTTTCAGTGTACTTCACTGTACAATTTACCTCATTTAAAATATAAAATATATGTCAATGTGGAAGTAAAAAATAAACAGCATTCAAAACTATACGTAATCCAATTTTTTTTTACAAAAAAATCCTGTACTAAAACAGTCAAATGTTGCACTATTTTAATGTCCAAAATCATGGTGGTACTTGAAGATCCTACATAGGTTTTAGGTGGAACTTGGATAAAAAAAGTTTTACAGCCACTGTTTTAGTGCACTTTACAATAAGATATGTACTAAAAAATATGTTATATCGATACAAGATTACTGTGTATTTGTCCAAATCTGCAGAGTTAAGCTGCTGTTTGGATTTCTCTCTTTCATTTCTGGAAATCAATATATTCACATGGTGCTATTGTAAAATATTCTAACTTGAATCCAAATGGAAAAGTACGCTTGTCTGTGTGACATATGCTGCATCCAGAAGCTGAAATGAGAAACGTATGAGGTGGAGGGTTATTCACTGTTCTAAAGGAGGATGCAACAACTTTAATAGTTTAGCAGATAAAGCAAAAACAGCCTTAAATAAACAAACGTAACAATCGGATGTGTCCTTTTGGAGGACATGAGTTTAGGACAATTTGATCAAAACAAAATTTTAGCAAGAAAAAAGAATACCACAGTTTTGACACCAGAGTAAAAACAGAAAAAATGATGGAACAAAGCAATGGTGAGGTGAGAAGTGTGAAAACTTTAAAATGATTGAAATAAAATGTTTCATGAATAGTTGATTGAAATGTGATGCATGCTTAGACTTTTACTGCTAAACACCTGTGCTCACAGCAAAGCAGGGTCACTTATGAACCTTTAAGAATAAACACTGCATCCTCTGAGATTCGGAAGGAAAAATAGCAGCACAGAGTTTGTCAAGTGCAGTTTTTTTTATTCTTGGCTCACTGTCAGATCAGAAAGGGGTTATTGGCTAAGAAGAAGCGTGTGCTCATGCAAATCCATCCTCATCCGCCACAACATTTCCACACTTTAATTAAACACTCTCACAAACCTGCTCCTGGTATTAATTGTGCCAATCTGCCACTCTAACAACAAGGAGATAAGGCATGGGAGGAAAGTGCAGGCTTTTGCTGTCTTTTAAGAGAGAAGTTCTTAATTGGTGAATTTCATAAATAACATACGGTGCCGCTTGGAACTGGAGGCAGATAGTGCAGATGCTAGACTAAGTCCTGCCCTTCTCTGTTGGATACATGTTTTACACCCTCTTAAAACTCATTAGCCAGAGGCCTTCACTTGTGAGCATGAAGAAACTGCAGGAAAATGGTTGGAGTTCTGAGCTGAACACGGTCCTCAGCTACGCATGGGCTACATATTCCCAGAGAAAATGTTACTCAGAAAGATGGTGATTAAAAAAAGGGTGTGCTTTAGGGACTGTTGGAGGTTTTTAGCACCTTAAAAGGAATTTGATGTTCATTCCACCATGTTACAGTCCTACTCTCCAATGGCAAGGGAATGTTTTGTATAAGGGGGATGGGTGGGGAGGAAGGGGGTGTTTCTCCATGGGTCAATGGGTTATCAGAAAAAAATATGAGAATTTGACATTTATACAGAGTTTGTCTTCAGTCCAATGTTACTAGCTTTGGTTTAAATAAATAAACATTAATAAATTAGGGGTGAGAATTTAACATGTTAATTATGATTAATTAATTAGAATAAAATAATAAATACATGCCTTAATTATCAATAAATATTGTCAAGCTGCACCTGTAAAAAACTTCAGAACCTCGGCTACAAGACCACGCAAACCTTTTTTTATGTGTTCCAAACACAACTAAAACTACAATCAAATGAGGTTTTAGAAAAGAATACTTTTAACCCTAACCCTCTGCCTCATTATTTTTCATTAAAAAAATGCTTTGGGGGCAAATGTTCTTGAACAATTAAAATGAGATTAATCAAGATTAATTCATTACAAAGCCTCTAATTAATTTAGATTACATTTTTATTTGAGTCCCACCCCTAAAACAAACAAACAAATAAATAAATAAGAGATTGAAATTATGAAGCAGGGGGCTGTGCCAGAAAGCGAGTTTAGAACATCGAGGCTCTCCAGCCACAGTTACATTTAGCCACGCCTCTGCCCCAGTCCTTCATTGTTTTCCCCTTTTCATAGATTTCTTATTTGGTTCATGTGTTGTCCTTAGTCATTCTCTGTTCATGGTTTAGTTTATTCTCCCAGCCTTTCTAGTTTAGTTGTAGTGATGTTTTCTATTGTGTTCTGTTTCCCTTAGTCCAGTCTTATGCTTTACGTGGTCATCTGTTGGTGTATTCTTTCAGCATTTAGTTTTAGTGTCTTATGTTTCTGTATCTTATTATTTATCTGGTTCAGTTCAGTCCTCTTGTGTTTTTGTATTGCCTCAGTTAACTAGTCACACCTGTAGACCATTATTATCAGTAATCATCACACCTGCTCCATTGTTATTGTATTCACTAGCCTGTCTATTTAAACCCAGCTCACTCCTCCATTCCTTATCAGTTCCTTGTGTTTGCGCCTCCTCACAGCTTTAATAAACACCTTTTGCTTTTTAAACATCTCTTGGCTGCTCTTCGGATATTTTAGCACCTCACTGCATTTTTAGGTCCTGCTTCAACACACAGGTTTCCTGTCCTTGTGTGAGAACTGCACAGATAGATTTTTTTGTTTGGAAAATTAACTTAATGAGCTAGCTCTTTGAAATATGAAAAATAGTTTTACATACAGAGCCATCAAATACATCAATATATTTTATTGTTTGTCTATGTATTTTATTTTCATAACATCTGACTGACGTTGAAGCTCAAAATAACAATTCTCCCTCTAGTGGATAGTTTCAGTACAACTTTTACATCCTTCCCTTTCCATGTAAACAAATAGGACATTGTCCTGGTTTTAAAAATAAAAGCACGCTTCACAGTTTTGTTTTTATCAGTGGACTAATATCAGTTGATATACTTTCTAACTTGTTTGCTTAAGATTTTAATAATCTTTCCTATTTGTTTATCTGCAATTAGTTGTTTGATAAGTAAAAAAAAACATCACAATTGTTTGAGGAGGTTGAAATTTCAGTTTCAAGAGAGCAGACTATGTCTGTGTCTGAAATGTTCACTCACTCTCTAGATTGTGTTAACCTTGTAAAACACTACATAGCCCTGGGTTTTGCATTTTATATATCAAACCTGGTGTGACTTTTTTCTCCAGTGTTGCATAAAAACGCAAAATTCGCCAGAATAAAATACCACTGAAGCTGAGGTGATGGACATCGTTACTTAGCTGGTTTTGATAGTGAACATAACTACCATCAGTAGTTTCCATAACACTGATTTTATACACTGTTCACAAAAATTAAAGGAACACTTTTTTTATTGGGCCTGGCATGAAATCAATTAAACCTGTCTGATAATTTTCTGGTTGATTAAGCAGCTGAGGGCATTTTATTTCCATTAAAAGACATGGCATCCTTTTGTTCCTAAGACATTGCCCTGTCGCTTTGTATAGATATCCAATTTCATATTGAGATCTGATGTATCTAATGTGTTTCTTTAGAATGTTCCTTTAATTTTTGTGAGCAGTGTACATAAAATCACTATTTTGTTTTAACATATTCACTTGCAGCACAACCTTCAACATTCAAAATGTATGAATTAACAATGTCCAAAGCAAAATATTAAGCATCTCTGTATAGAGCAGGTGTATTTACAGTGGTAATGCTGATCACCCAGGTGTAATACATTAGAGCAGTTCAAATGCAGCTCCATTAATACTATTTTAATGTTCGGTCCTTTAATGTTTAGGCTTAACAATAGGTGGTTTAAACACATTTCTCAAGTGCTGCAGCTCAGCCAGGGAAGGAGCCGAGACACTTTACAGCTCAGATGGCAAGAAAATTATCTGCATTTCCATCAAGTCTGACTGTCCCTCTATAATAAACTGGTAGCATTAGCATGCTCCATCAGCTCAGGTTGCAATAGAGCTTTCTACAGTAGCTAAAAATAGATCGTGACATAATGTTGCAAAGCACTCTGGGATGCAGGGTCATACAAGGAAGCGGGCATTTATAGTTTTCTATGAATCTGAGTTGCTCCAATCTGGCTAAAGTTGTTTTGTCATCTCCTAAAGATTTTCAAACAGCAAGGAACTAAGCGCTGCTGCTGGAAGAGGTGCTAATCGGACTCTAGATTCCCAGATCGGATGTTGGAGAGGCCTTTTCCAAAGCCGGGTAACGTCCGCAGCCACATTAAACCGCTGGAAAGGGACATGGGCTAAGCTCAGCATGGAAACAACAAGCTACCTCCATGCAAAAAGATTGCGACCGGGTTTTGAACCTATGACCTTTTTTCGCTACAAGGCAGCAGTGCAACCAACTGTTCCACCAAGACTTTGAAAGATCCTGAGTAAATCATCTGGTGGGCATATAATTCATGTAAATGTTGATTATTGCGTCTGTCTCTTGTACACAATAAGGATAAATGTAACTGTTTAGAACTAAACCTTTATTAATAATAATAATAATAATAATAATAATAAAAGTAGAGAACATCTCCCCAAGATGACTCAGAATTAAGTTTATCACAAGTTCGAAGAGGCTCCATGTCCTTGTGTGTGTGTGACTCACTGTGATGCAGCTATGATCTACACTATTTGACTTTAGGATTAAAAAGCGGTGACTTGTACAACAAGCTGAAGTAGACAAATGCAGCGAGTTCCTGCAGGGTTACGATGTGTCCATCAGCTGTCGGTCTGTTCCTCAGCCTCTAGCCTTTCCCATCCTCTATCAGCTCGCCTCCCTTCAAAGTGTCAGCTCAGTAAAAAGTTTCTTTAGACATCGAAGAGTCTGAGTGCAGCTGTTGCCTGAGGAGGATGTTTTAAACTGGAGTCTTCATTGCTCTTAAAATTGAATGAGACACAGTAGAAGAAAGAGCTAAATTTTACATGGGATAACTGACAACGGATGTTCTCAACTTTAAACAGCGTGTATTATGAGCTTCACATTTGCTTAACGTTTTGAGTTCATTGCTTTTGTTTAAAAGTCAGTGTTACTTTTTTGTTCTTCCTCCTTTTAATGAAGTTAGATTTTTGCTTAATCAGGTCCCAGTTCTAATTATCCCACCAGTTTTAGTTATTTTGGTTCTCAGTAAATCTTCACACAGGTTTTCTTTATTCATTTGCAAAACCAGGATTTGATGGATTTTCTAGTTTTTCTCAAATCTGTAAACCACTGTATACAAGAACTATGTTTGGTATCAAATGCAATAGGGCTGACAAAAATGATCTAAAACATAGCAACGATTTAAAAAATAAATACATTTATAAACAAGGGCTCTTCAAACAAGCATTTGTAATCATTTTGCAAAATAACCATTATTCAAGTATTCACACTCAAATACGATGCAGCACATTACTTGTAAGAGGTTGCATTTGACCAAATTCAACAATTTATTCCATTTTAAAAATAATCTGGAACATTAGGTCCCTGCGTTGGTGTTGGGACACCTTTGTGGGTCATTAGACACCTGCTGATCTACAGTAATCCATGTAAAACTGCAGATGGCACATGTAGCCTTAAGGCATAAAAACTGCTGTCCTAAAAGGATAATGATAATACAACACTCAACAAGGCTCCTTGTTCCGAGACCACAGATTTACGACTTTTGTGCTTACCTCTACTGTCACACCCCACCAGAAACAAACCCTTAGTTTGTCTTGCTGACAGATTGTCAATCAGCAACAGAAGCAATGAAAAACTTGCTAAACTAAATGTGAAACACTCTGCAGAGCCAGGAAAAAGCTTTTTTTTTTTTTTGAACAAGATCCTATAACAGATTGGTTAAAGTGTTACAGCATAGCTGAATTTTGTCATTCAAACATTACCTTCAGCCTATTCAACAAAATGTTTCTGAGATCATAAAAAATAAATCCCATCAGTAAAAACTCGGTCAGAATAGCAGACCCAAGGTCTTCATCATTTTCTGAGGTCTCATCTAAACCTTCAGCACAGTGTGGTTATTCCTGTCAATGTTAAGAGGAGCATGTCCTAAGAATTAGACCCCTAAAATATAAAAACAACAATCTGGAAACAGCATCAAATATTATAAAACCTGAATTACTGTCATGTCCCTGTGTATCCCCAGTCCCTTTCATGTCTCTCCCCTTTTGTCCTCTGTTTTCTGTCCTGTGTCTCTTTAGTTATCAGGTTATGTTTACTAGTTCTCCTCCTGTTGTTGTTTCTGTTTTGCCTCCCTACTCCATAGTTAAATACTCACACCTGCCCATCATTATCTGTCATCAGCACACCTGTTCCCCGTGTCTCCACCCACCTCCTCAGCACTATTTAAGCCAGCTCTGTTCATTGTGCCCAGTCAGTTCCTTGTGTTATGTTTACCTCCTGTTCGTGCTCCTGACCTTGTTTTGGCAAATAAAGGATTTAAGGCAATTACCTGCTTCCTGGATTTCTGCATTTGGGTCCTACGTAAACAAACAGTATTCTGACAATTACCAGAGACAGTCAAAGGTGTCCTTTCATATAAAACCACATTTACCTTGTTGTTGTTGAATAAAGGCAGCTTGTGGTGTCTAATGTAGTATACCAAAACGTCAAAGCCATGTCTGACAAACCATCCTATATAAATATATATTGTTTTATTAGTTTGTGATTAATGCTTTAGAACTGTCTTTTCTTATTAACTCTGTTATCTTGCTTTCAATTTGTTGTACGGTAAGAGGACCTGCTTGAAAACGAGATGGTACATCTCAAGTGGTTTAATTCTCTTAAAAAATAAGTTAAACTTTCACAATTATTTGACCAAATTTAAATGCATTGCTGTCCACATTAAATCTTAGTCTAAAACATTCAGAGCATGAATAAATATCATTAATTGTCTTAAAATGAACTTCTTTCATTTGAAAATACAGATTTTAAGAAAAGCCACTTGAGCCAAAAGGGGCGTGGCCACCTTCTGCACTTGAGAATTGGGACACCCTACGCACTATGGCTGGGAACGCACAATTGAAGGGCGCAAAGGTGGAGGTGCGAGTATTGGGATTGGGCCTATATTGTTCAAAGTTGATGCAAAAGCCTTTCAAATGAGCACTGTTCCTGAGCCAAAGCCATTTTTGTAGTTTTTCTCCTTTGCAGCTCTAGCATTAAGCCCACCCAACAAATGTAGAGCGCTGTGATTGGCAAGACTCAAAACTGCTCTGGCCAATGGTAAACCTGCTGAGGCAACAATGGACGTGGCTAGACCAACCTGGAGAGTAAAATCTTTTGCTACTTCTATTGTTGGTCTAGACTTCTAGGCTAGGATGTACTGGGAAAATCCAGAATCTGAAAGGATGACAGCAGACTATGGCTGCATGGTTAGCATATCCTGCCTACACACACACACGTTTGGTTATTTACCAGGCCTCCTGGGCCATTGTGAGCCCCAAAAGAGTTTCATATGCTATATAGAAGCTTAAAGAACAGTTTTCATTTCTACAAGAAAAATAGTTATTGGTCTCTTTAAAGAGTTCTCTGAAATATGAACCAACAAAAGTTTTATATAAATGGGTGGAAGAAATTGGGCTTAGTAGAATATGTAACAGGGAAACGGTCTTATCACATCAGCTGTAAAACTTCTTTTTCTTTTTTCCCCTCAAATTCATCTTGATCAGCTCCGTTTATAGAGCTGTCCCAACAATTTGCCTGTCTGCTGCAACACCCCCTCACATAGACGGCTGTCCGATTTCAGAGTCTGCTCTGTGCTGCTTATTAGAGTTCAAAGTCTAAGAGTGTTTATCGTGAGCTACATCACTTCTCACCACGCAAACGTGTGAGATCAGACTTTTGATAGCCCCTTGGCGCCTACAGGAGCTGCAAATGGTTTTGTCATACTTGTTTGTTGTTTTGCAAAGCTAGTAAAATATGTGTGAATATCAAATCATCATAAAGCAGTTTGTCTTTGATGTAATTTGTTAGATTTTACTTCTGTGATCACCAGAGATGTAATAACAGCTTTCATGCTGACGTGTGTGTGTATGTATGTGTGTGTGTGTTTGTTGCTGCTGAATAAACTCAGCGTGCACCTGTGGAACCCAGTCTTTTTTCCATTCCTCACCAGTGAGTCAGTTTCACCTTAAGCGGCAGACGCCAGGTGCTGAGAATAACCCAGATTCGCTCCTGAGCTTGTTCCCAGTTTGCCTTGGGATGTCACCGATCACCTGTTAGTCCTGCTCTGCCTCTAAAGGATTCACCTGGAAATGATTCCTGTTCAGTATTCTGCCCAGTTTCCTGACAGAAAAGCCATGACGTGTTTTCTCAGAAACCTGTTTAAATACCAGTCCTTGATCAGTAGTTTGTCAAGCTTCCTGCCACTGAAAACAAATGAGGTTTTTGGAAAAGACCCTCATTGCTTGGTTTGGTTTCAGTTCTGGTAAAATGTGTGTTAAACAGCACACATCTTGCTGTCTCTGCCCAAGGGTCTTTTAGCCCAAATACAACAAGTACAAACTGATAAATCTGACGTTTTCTCACATTTTATGAACTTTAATTACCAGCAATGAGAGGCTGCTGACTGAAGGACATGATTTGCTTCAGTTAACAGAATTATGAAGCCAGGGCATGAGGGAAGAAGATGAACAGGCCTCAGATAACATGGTGTTTAACTGCTTTATTGTGTGCTACAACAGGAAGAGTGACTAAACAACCAAAATAGGACAGAAATGTTTCATTATCCAGGTTCAGATTAAGTTATTTTTAATCATTTCATTTTATTCTATTAATTTTAATGATGATACAACAAAGATTCAGTCCATCTGACCCAAACATGAGGTTTAATTTTTAACTTAATATGGATATTTTGATTTGCCCAACGTGCAAAATTATATTGAGTCAGTAGAGCAGATGACGATTTGAGATTGAACCTTATTGCATCAGTTGATTACTTCTTCCCACTGATAAAGTCTGATACATTTATGACTACATGAAAAGTCTGAAAGATGTGTAAACTTTTTTTGGTTTTCACAGCAAAAAAAAAGAAGTAGTTTCTTAAGTACAAAAATCTCATCAATCTCTCTTTAGTTCTCTACTAGGTCTATAACTCTTCTATTACTGCCATTCCTGCTATTTAGATGCATTCAGTGTTTGTAGAGACCACTGCAAATGTAATAAAAATATGAGTAAAGTTGACCTTCAAAAGCAATTAGGTATGTTTTTTTTTCTTTTCTTTTTTTTTTTTTTACTTCAAAGTAAGGTCTGCTTGTAAAGGCCCATGGGGTTCCGTGCATGGGTGTCAGGACTAGTGAGCACCCAGTGTCCAGCTGGTTACAAGATGCATCCAAAAAGATAGTTTCATATATTTATAACAACCTTTTGACCCAAAGTGCCATGCCCTCCTCAGGAAGGACAGCATAGGAGGAGGATTAGTCCACCCAGGGCCTTAAATCTGATTTGGCATGATGTTGATAGGGCCCCTAAAACCCCACTCATTGATATATACATATGAAATTTAGTCATAGAGCTTTTTTGACACCAGTTAGACACAAAATGGCCGCTGCATCAGATCCTTTTTGCTCGTTTTGTTTCCCTGGGACTCTGGCCACGTTTATTCATGTTCTGTGGGAATTTCCTGGGGTTCAGGACCTCTGGGTTAAACTACTTAACATCCTAATAAAAAAATTTGAGGAAAAAAACAAAACTAGGTATCTCAGAGTGGAGCCACTGCACAGCAAGCAAAAGGTTGAAAAAAAAAAACAAAGAAAAGGGAGAAGAGTGAGATAATGTTGAAAAGAGACTGAGAGACATGGTCTAGATACTGAAGTAAAGTCTTCCAATGAGACAGTAATCAGGGGAACATGTCAGGTTGTTCTCAACCTCATGTTTTCTAATTAAACTCAGGTGCAAAAGCAGCTTTTTCCCTACCTGTTAACATGTAGTCAGAGAGCCAAGTAGCATGGCCTGCGCAGGCGTTCTGTAGATCACAGCATGGTGATTGACGCAGACATCCTCCTGTTCTGTTTACACCATGAAATTCATCAGTCCCCAGCCTAGCACCTGCACCAGTAAAATGCTTGTGGCTTTTATATTTAAAACTATGGGGAAAAGAGGAGATAATGAGTCTGGTATGAGTATTAGAGAGTATTAGACCAGGAGGTCAGTTTTATCCCTCTTACTGACATGTAGAACAATTTAAATAGACATTTGAAGAAACGTTCTTGTCTGAATACTTCATGAATGGTACTTAAACACTGTTTTGTTTCTTTAATTGAAGCAGCTCATTCAGAGTTTTCCTCTGAACCCTTTCCTCTGATGCTGCAGGGTTCACAGTTTGCGGCTGGTATTGAATGGTTATACAGTAGGTGCTGAGTTTTTCTGTGTTTGGCCAGCTTAATGAAACCTTGATTTCCCAAACTCCCTCTCTGTTTCTTTTCTCATCTCTCTGCCCAAAGTCTCAGTGTCTCTGTCAGTGCCAGCAGCTGCCATTTGGTTCTGTTTGTACAGTGCCCAAAGCCAACTGAATCAACAAGCTGACTGATTAAAATGAAAAATGGGGCTTCACTCTGGGTTTCCTATTTCTGTCTCTAACTATTTTTTATTTGGCGGGTGAAATCCATCCTGCACAGATTTTCTCTTCTTTATAGACAGCAGTGAACCTCGGTATCTACAGCTCTGCTACTTGAAAGAAAAAGTTAAAGCTATGTATTGTTTGCACAGAAGCCGGGAGCTGCTGTGATTGAAGACGCTGGCTCAGAAATTTTCTTCTTCAGTCAACAGTTGTGCAACATCAGAGGTACTGTTGCTTTTGATTGATTGGCTAAAATTTCTACGAGAGATTCAATTATACAGTTTTATTTCATCTGTTTCCCATTGCTTTAATTGTGGAGACAAAAATGAAATTAAGCAGATCTTACTGAATTATTTCAGACAGTATGTTTGCAGTAGAAGCAAAAACAAAAGTTGCTTTGCTGAATATGTGTGATTAAATGACTAACCTACATAAGAGGGTTAAAATTTTGCTGAAAAATTGAAAAAGGTTCCTCTAACAGGGGTAAAATGGATTTGGTGCTTTGGTATATGTTTGAACAATTAAAAATGCTTGTAGTTGCTGTCTTTATAAAGAGCAAAAGGCAGCCCACTTTCCTCTGTGACAGCAGACAGTATCACAAATAGCTTCATCACGCTGCAGAGTTCTGTCGTGCCTTGCACAGTCGACTGCGCTGGCTACTCGCTGCTGGATGTGCAGCGGTGCTGAGCACATCCCTGCTGGTGTCATGTAACCTCTTCACCTGCAGCAATGGCTCCTGCACAAAGTTTCAGAACTTCCAAAAATATCCCAAAGTTTTTTTCTTTTTTTAATTTCTGGCCTGACATGATGACTTGATGTCATATGTTTAATTCTTTTAAAATGAATAAAAACACATTATATTGGAGGGATTTGCTTGCCTATGAACGCATTGCAGAAAGAAGCTGGCCAGATGCTTTTTTTAAATGTTAAATGTTTTCTTAATGAAGACATTTCTTTTTACAGACATTTTGTAATGAAAATGTTCAAAAATGTTGTTTTTTAAAAGTCTATCCTAAATATGCTCAGGACATTAGCACGTATGTGTTTAACACAAGAATCTGGATTCTGCATGAACTTTAAATCAGTGTTGTGAATGAACTGTTCAAAAAGTATTAATAAAAATAAGAAAAATACTTCCTTATATATTTCCATGCAAGGCAACTGGTAATTACATACATTTATTACCATGTGTGGTCTCTCATGCTTTGAAAATTGTCCCAACAATTAATAAATCTTGCTGTTCTTAATGCAGCGGTCCTCAACATCGGGTTGGCTCTCTGTCTGTGGAAAATCAAATCAGTCTTAACGCTTAAAAGAACCAGTAAAGAACCAACTTTAGCACCAGCCCTGTCTAGAACTAGGGATGGGTACAGAATTTGGTACTTTTTAAGGCACCAACCGAATTCCGTAGTACCTACTGAAGACCAATTCACGTGATATGAAACGGTGCCTTGTTTCGGTACCTGTCCTTCATTAACAAGAACTTGCAAGACAGCGAGTTGCCAAGATGGACAGCAGCACAAGAGTGTAATGTCGTCAGTCGCTGCGGGCGAGCTGTAAACAGAGCAAGCAGCACAGCAGAGAGGAAGCGCTCTAAAGTTTGGGTCCACTTCACTAAATGCATTAGGTGATTGGGTGATGATGAAACCAGCAACAACGCTATTTTAGCTTCCGTTAACATTACTATCACTAATGGTGCGTTCGCTTTCTCCTAGGAACTCACAAATTCTGACTTCCGAGTAGTAATAATCAACTGTTTGAAAAAGAACAGCAAAATGAATGAAGATACACAGTAAATTTAGTTCACAGCAAAGATGTTTGCTTCAGTTTCATTTGCAGTTTATAATACTACAAGGACCCACCATCACACAGTTTGTCCAGAGGGGAAAGGAGAGGAATAGGAGATCATGGAGCTGGGTTTAGTTTTTGCATCATTTAGAAACAGTTGTGGTTAAAGGTTTTCATATTGAAGAATTTTGTACAACACCACAATGATAAAATACAGTTGTATGTTATTTATCATGATATTTATCAAATATGGTTATATATATATTGAGAAAAAAAAATGTAATTAAAAAACAGATTTAATTAACTATTCAACGCTCAAAAGTATCGAAAATTGGTACAGTTAAGTACCGGTATCGATTCCTAGGTACCGGGAATTGGTACCGTATCGATTCAAATGTCAAAGGTACCCATCCCTGTCTAGAACTAGTGGGAATAATCCTATATCTGTTGGCTTCCCAAATCAAATCATTTTCCAGTGTTGTAAGGTCTTTATATGAAATCAGAAAATAGTTTCAAATGAAATGTCTCTAATGAACCGCATACTCCAAAGAAAGTCATTTAACCCCTTCTTAACAATCAGTTTGGTGTATTATCCTGATGGGACTGTAAAATAGCTCTTGGCAGAGCTCTTCTTCCGTCACCAAGCAGGATTGAGCTCACACTGAGCGTTCACACTTGTTATGATCTTTGTGTGATACCACAGGCCACAATGGATGACATCCTTGGTAATCAGCACCTGCTGCCTGTGACAACAGAGGTATATGGGTAGATGACATGTCATGTGGTCCCATACTGAGTCATCTTGTGTGGGTTTCATAGCATAGAGAATGAAGGTGTGAGGCTAGACATAAGAGAGAAGAGATCGCAGTAGGAGACGGGGAGGCAGCGGCTCACATGCAGAGTTGGTGGTTTGTGTGAATGGCTAATGACGAACAAAGTCATCCACAATTCTCATATGGGATAGGAAGTCATGGGCGTCAGCTAGCACCCTTCCAGATGCACCCAAGCGTGAATGTCTCCTGTTGGCAAACTGTTAAAACACCTCCCACAGTCTAAGATGGTTTGACTTTTTATGTGTATTGGTTGAAGGTTCTTTATTTAGGAAAATGCTAATTGCACAGCCCACTCAGAATGATTTGTCTTGCTTTTCCAAAAGTTATACAGCACAAAGATTAGGCATATTAATTATGGATATAATGCTTCAATTCAAAGATTTTCCCATACTCAATCTGTCTCATACATGTTAAATTAAACTGTTTATTATTATTATTTTCTGCTTACCTTGAAATTTGCAAATAGTTTCATCTTTTACACATTTTAATTAAAGCAGAAATCCAGAGTTTTCCCAGTGTCAGGAATCATGTGTGATTGTTTTAGAAATCTGTACAAGTGAGAGTCAGAACCCTGTTCTAATATAATGTAGGCAACGTAAGCCCCCCTCCCATAGAGCCCCATGCATTTTAAATTGACTGCTGTTGGGCATTTGCTAACAGCGCTAGGAATCTGCTAACAACAAGATGTCAATCACAAGTGTGCAAGCACACATTAATGGAAGTTCCTGGACTGAGCGGTGTTTTTGAGCTGTTTACAAAGCTGTGAGGACACAGTGAATCATGGAGCAGCAACAATTGCCTTCACAGCTACAAAAAACATCACTGCCTGCTTCTATTCAGACAGACAAATGTAAAGAAAAGCCCACAGACTAAACTTGCCAAAAAGCAAAGAATTTACCTTGAACCGGCTTTTCAACTGTGGAAGGATCTATGTGTTGTACTCACATGTCAAACAGATGCAGAGTTGGCAACATTTTGTATGGACACATAAATCTTTAAAAAAATAAAAAGTGCACATGTGTATGAATAAACAGCATAACGTGGGAATAATAACTGTAAACGTAGAGATGCGTGCTCATGAAGGAGAGGCGTTGGTCCTGGCTGTATCACAGAAGCAGGGAGAGGGGTTTAAAGATGCAATACATTGTTCTGCCTCTAGGATGTTCCCTGTGAGAAATAAACTCCAGATTTCTGCTTTGACATCTCCCTTAAAAAAAGGAAAACCATTGTCTTCTAAAAGCTAAAACTTCAACACAACCTTTCTGTCCTCGATTTATGTAGCGCTCATTCATGACCTTGGATGGCTTTAAAGCCACAGTGTGTAATATTTTCACTTGTTTACTATCAAATTCTATGTATCTGTTAACAAACGTGTCCCTTTTCATTAATGTTTCTCACCAACGTCTATTTTAAATATTCCTTTTAGGTTGAAATTTTACATTTTTTATACATAAACTGTGGGAGATGCTTCATAGGCATGCGCCATCTTGAAATACCGTAGCTGTTTAAGGACATACATGATATAAAGCTCTACGTTTCACGTTTGCACTTTGACATGAAAGTTCCCCTCTCTCTAAACGCTACGCGGGGTGGCGCTGGTTCTCTCTGTGGCAGCCTTGTTGGTTTGGGGAAATTCTGCTTGTCCTTGGGTCGCTTGCCCTGCTCTAACCACATGTGATTGCTGAATTTGAAAGCTGGAAGTCATTTATAACTATGGCGTCGCGCGCACGGCCACGGGGGCCGGGGAGATGAGTTAAGCCTAATTTATACTTGTCCGTCTGCGTCAGTACAGAGACACACAGCGCCATTTTGCGTCGACGCAAGGGCTCTCAGACGGGCTCGCGGAGGGTGACAAGACCCGTGACTGAAGGAGCACAAAGATACACAGCGAGCATTTTATTCGTGGACAGAAATGACGAGAAACGTGGGTTTAGAGGTGCCGACCGCATGAAGAGGTGGAAGATAATGAGGGACAAATTCGTCCGTGTTAAAAAGTCTCTAAAATACATTAAAACAATGTAAACACAGTAGTAAATACACTATCGTAGACCGGATACGTGACTGTAATGGTGGCAGGATACCCCAGAAATGTGCTACGCCCTCTGCTGTTCAGGCGGGGGGTTGCTTTGCAACATCCCCCAGCCAACAGAGAAGTAGAAACATAAAACGTCTCCGTCAATGCGTATGCGTCTCTAGCCCGAGGAGCTGACGGAGAAGTATGAATCAAGCTTTAAGTGGCAGACGCGACAAATGCATCACCCCTACTCCACATTGGAATCATCAGCGTTGTGGAACGGCAGCAGAACGGTTTACTCGTGAGTTTCGCTGCGTGCCAGTACACACCAGGAGAATCTCAGCCGCAAAGTGGCTTCTTGTTGGACATGTCAGGCGCGGCAGAGGCATTACATGCGGCAGAAGCGGCAGCACTAGAGTAAGAAGACAGCTGCTGAAACAGTAAATAAAACTTGCAGATGGTTGAAAGCTGGTGTGTGGTGTTTTCACATTGCCTTTTAGATACTTGTGGGCTACTGTAGCTGCAGTACCTACTCTGAACTGTGTGGCGCTAATGAGTCGAATATTTTTACACACTGGGGCTTTAACCCTTTGATACTATCTATCACAAGGTGGAAATGAAGAAGCTGCTTAAGCCCTGAAGAGGTCCAACACACACTCGGACACAATTTTCCTTAAGACATTTTTGTCCTTTAGCAATTAAGAGAGAATCTCACTGAACACAAGAACATTTCCTACACGCATTAGACCTTCTCAACAGTCAAAGAAAAGACAAAGGTGCTTAAACATCTCTATTGTATATTTCTTGTTTTTATTTTATTTTCTCCAAGTTTCTAAAGGTTATATAGCTGACAGCCAGATGACTATAATCTTGAGGGGATTGTAATGTCATAGAGACGCTGAAGGTTGAGGTCACGGCTCTCTTGTCAAACATGATAAAAGACGGACAGCACTTCTCAGAATTTAACTATCAATTCTGGTATTTGAAACCTGAGAACAAAGACGGTTATTTCTGCAGTTTTCTGCACCATAGCAACACATTTGAAAAAGATTGGTGGAGTCATTCCTTTTTTCTGATGGAACAAGGAAATGTTGTGACTCAGGGTTCAACAGGAAAATGTGATCAGGACTGAAGGTAGGTCACACTCAGCCTTCTCCTGAATCAACAACAGAACAGAGTATTTTATCTGTCTGAACTAAATTTTTCACTAACCAGTGGCAAATTTGAGTTTTTAGTACCTACACCAAAACGGTACAATCCTGGGGAACAGGATTGTAAACGGATCTTTGAAGTTTAACTGAAAACATGTAAAGATTTGTAACAAATTGTAATTACTCTGTAAAAATTTATTTTTTCATGTGCTAAATTGTTTTTTTTTAACACAAAAACTAATGTATTCACATGCAACCCAGTGAGTTTAGGTATTTGGACTTGCTAATGGTGAATTACTGAAAGAAGAAAAAAGAGTTAAGTGACTTTGAGCATTGTAAGGTTGTTTGTACCAGATGGGGAGGTCTGAGTATGTCAGAATCCACTGATGGATTCACATACACCATCTCTAGTGTTAAACTGGTCCAAAAGCAGAACGTATCCAGTGTACTGCAGTTTGGATGAAAATCTCTTGTTGATGTCAGATGATAGAAATGCAACAGCAGCTCAAACAACAGGTTCCAACCCTGGTCTACAGAACAGTGTCTCTGAATCACAACATGCTGAACCTTAAAGCAGGTGGACTCCAGCAGCAGACGAACACACCACGTGTCTCTCCTGTCAGCTAAGAATTCAGTTCAGTTCAAGTCAGTTTATTTATATAGCGCCAAATCACAACAAGTCATCTCAAGGCACTTTACAGTGCACTGAGTTCAGTTCATTATGCCAATTAGTTAAAAATTTCCTATTTAAGAAAATCCAGCAGATTGCATTGAGTCACTGACTTGTGTCAGTGACTTTATAGCAATTCCATACTAAGCAAGCGTGTAGCGACAGTGGAGAGGAAAACTCCACTTTAACAGGAAGAAACCTCTCACAGAACCTGGCTCAGTATGAGCAGCCATCTGCCATTACTCACCAGGGAAAAAGAAACTGAGACTACAATTAATACAGGATCACCAGAGCTGGACCAGAAGGGACTGGAAAATGTTTCCCAGTCTGATGAGTCTGGATTTCAGCTGCAACATTCAGATGGTCGGGTCAGAATCTGGTGTCACCAACATGAAAGCATGGATCCATCAAGCCTTCAATGCGTCAGGCTACTGCTGGTGTAATCGTGTGGTGGGGATGTTCTTGTCCCACTGTGGACCCATTAGAACCACCTGATTCTGGTTTAAACACCACAGCCTACCTGAGTATTGTTGCTGACCATGTCCATCCCTTTAGGACCACAATGGACTCATCTTCTGATGGCTACTTCCAGCAGGATAAAGCACCAGGTCACAAAGCTCAGATCATCTAACTGTTTTCTGGAACATGACCATGAGTTCACTGGACTCCAGCAGCCTCCACAGTCACCAGATCTGAGTTCAGTAATTGTGTCAATATCTAAAGTTAGTATGGACTTACATTTCTGAAGAACTGTTCCAACATCTTTGACATGAAAATAAAAATTCACGATGAAGGCAAAGGGGGGTCCAAGCTGGTACTAGCAAGTAGCTTGTGTGTTTAATTTCACTTGTCAAGTTTCTCACCATCAGCTATCATGTTTTCCTTTTGCATTTTTCCCTTTATTTTGTTTATTTTTTAACAATAATATGATTAGTTTATGACATTTTCTATCTTTTAAAATGAGTGTCGGTGCTTTGTTAGCACAGCTTAACTTCAGACAAGCACGTCTAATTTAAATGAATGATTCTGACACTTCAGGCTATGCTAATTCATCCAATGCATCCAAGCACATGCAGTCATTCTTTTTTTCTTTTTTTTTTCAAATGTGGTCTCGGCTACTTGGAAATCGTTACTGTGATACGTATGGCAAAAGATACAGCTGTCAAAAGGCCAAATGGTGGAGCTAAGTTCATCGCAAGGTCAGCCTTGAAACAAGTCATTGTAAAGTGACAGTGCCGTCATTAGGAGCAGCATTTCGGTGACGCATTACATAGAATCATTACGGAGTCATGGTGAATGTCGGATTAGCAGTGCTTGCATCGAATATGTATGCTGATGTTGATGTTCTTTTGTTGTGGTTCTTTTTTATTTGTAGTTTCATGATGTCACTCTAGGGTATCTCTTTTTTATATTGTTCAATCAATTGAGTCAAAATCCCGTTGACAACTAAAGGTATGTTTTATGTTAAGTTGTGGGATTGAGGTTGAAAATCCTTGAAACACAGCAAATAGACTTGTAAAGTGGTAATGTTTCACATGTTTGGAATAATTTATGGCGAAAAGGACCTGCCTTCTATCTGGTGGTAGATGTGCTAATGTGTGTGGACCATTGGAAAGACAAAAATAGCGTGTCTGTGATAGCCACTGCTGACGTTAATTTGCTTTTTTCCTGAAGAATCATTTAGAAAATTCCTTTTGGCAAGACAATCTGCTTTTAATTACAGATTTGAGCCACAGAATGCATCACATCCACCCCCCCTACCCCCCCTTCTGCCGGATGGTGTTGCTGGCTTATATTTAGATGTTTCTTCTCTGCACCCAACATATGTTGCCACTAACACAGACAATAAAACAAGGGGTTTAAAGATAACCAGAAAGCAATCAACATTTGGCAGCAGTTGTCAACCAGTGAATGATTTATGTCCGATCGAAGCTCTGTTTCACCCTTCTTCCTGCCAGTCAGCAGCCGGTGTGTTGCTGCGAAGCAGAGGTGCTTCTCGCGGTTTGATTGGAATGGCGTGGAGTTGCAGCACATGAAAAAAGAGCCAGTGTCACCTTGTCACTCTCAGGCACGGCGCCAAACTGCTGGCGGGGGGTTGGAGCGGGCATGTTGCCGATGAGGGGTGTGTGTTGAGCACTGTGGTGATGAATCATTGTGCTGTTCATCTCTCTCTTTCTGTCTCTCTCTCTCTCTCTCTCTCTCTCTCTCTCTCTCTCTCTCTCTCTCTCTCTCTCTCTCTCTCCTGTGCCTCCTCACCCCACCCTCCACCTCACCCCATCACTAACACTGTAATTATCTGCCTGCAGAGGGTGGGACATCTGCAATAACAATAGGGTCTGATCATTTGTGTGTGTTGAAGGGTGACTCACTAAAAAATGGAGAGGGTGATTTGGTTTGAACTGAGTTGAAATTCTGTTTTTCTGCATCTTCCAACATGTCCCACTTTTTATTCTAATCAATATGGAGATTCTCAGACTCTGCACATTGGCAGCAGGTGCACCTTTCTTTCATCCTGTCAACACGATCCATCAGAGGACCTCTGTGGTTAACCTGAAGCCCACCACAACCCAGAGCTCTGCCCATTAGAGGCCCTCTTCGGCCCAAAACTCCACTCACTCAACGGCCAGCAGCTGATCTGTCCGGGGTTTATGTGTAGCACATCTGATTAGAGACTGAGCACCGAATGTGAAGTCACCCAAGATCAAGGCCTGAGCTGAAATAGATGCTCCCATGGCAGCACGGCTGTCACAACAGCCAAAGCTCCACGGTGGAGACGCGAGGTGGGCGGAGGTGACCCTGAGGGTCTCTGGGTACTGCCGACACACGTGCACAGTCGCAGCAATGGCCATCAGGAATGATGGTGATAGTTTCTGATATTCAATCATCCAGCAGTTAAACTCTCTGTTATACTTCAAGTGAAAAACACACTTTACTTTTGTTAAAGAGTTTAAAAACTATAGACAGAAACCTTTGGAAAAATGTAGATTTATGAAATAATATTTATTAATTAGAAAAAATAATAACGTGTTAATAAAAATTAACGCAGTGAAGAAGGTCCCCAAATTGGGGGATGTTGCAATTTAGCAGCAAAATACATGCCCTAAATATCAATTAATATCGTTAGGCTGCACCTCTAAAAACACTTCAGAACCTTGGCTACAAGACCATGCAAACCTTTTTTACAAGCTGCAACTACAACTGCAATCAAATGAGTTATCAAAAATCCCTCTTCATGACCCTAACCCTCTGCCTCATTATTTTTATTTAAAAAAAATAGCTTTGGGGCAAATTTTCTTGAACAATTAAAATTTGTGTGATTAATCAAGATTAATTCATTACAAAGCCTCTAATTAATTAGATTAATTTTTTAATTGAGTCCCACCCCTATTATATATTTTTTTAGTTTGTCAGATTACAGGCAATAACCAGAAAATTATGATTCTTCAGCACCAACAATAAAGTTTGAATGCTGAACATTGACTGGGTTTAATGATACTTTAACCATTGTCCTGAAATTACATTTTAAGACATTGAAAAGCTACATCAGCAGGTATTGGCTTTGTGACCTGTTTAAAGTTTTATTGTAGTGTCCAGGTGGGATTATGATGAAGAAGTCAACTTTCAAATCGAACCAAATTTAGACAAATGTTGAATGTTTTAAAGAGGACCTAGAATGTGAACCAACATTTTCCTTGTTGTTGTTGAATAAGACAGCTTGGATGATCAACAGTAGCATGCCAAAAAGTCAAAGCCGTGTTTGACCTACTTTTTATGTAAATTAGAAAGTTGAAAAAGGCGAGAGAAAAACTGTTCTGAGAAAGCTTTCCTTAACACGTCATAAGGGGGAGCCAAGCCTCCTCAAACCTGCATGTCTCCAGTGTCTGAGGCCTTCTGGGGAAACCAACCAATCAGCAAGCAGCTCATTATCATATTCATGTCCTGGCCGAGTGGGAGGGGCTAACAGCTCTTTTCACAGCAAGGCTGGTTTAGGGGTTTTACAATGGCCTGTATCAGGGCTCCTGGGACAGATGAAAGCCTAAAGAACATTTCTTATGCTTTTAAGAGGCTCAAAGCTGTTTTAGATTGTTGATTAACTGCATTCTTGGTCCCCTTTAAAAGGCTCTCTATTCAGTTTCACAAAAAAACACAATAAAAACTTAAAAAATCTAAATATTTATTTACATTTTGCTATTACCAATGTCCTAATTAAGGTGGACATTTTGATACCAGAACAGCTGAAATATATATATATATATATATATATATATATATATATATATATATATATATATATGAGAATAATTATGGAATAATTAAAAAGGAGAGAAAATGCTGTGCATTCACATACAATTACACATAAAATACATTTAACCTCTTAATGATTTCAATTCTTAAGCCTCAATCATTTGCATCACAAAATATGTTTAATGATCAGCAAATATGTTATTTTAGTCATTTATTGAATCAATATAACAAACTGCTACAACAGTTTGATCACCTTAATCTTTCATGTTTGAAGTGAACCAAACATTGAAAAACAATATCACAATACCCTTTACTCAATCTGTTCCTGCTTCACTTCTAAAACTCCTTTTCTCCTCTCATCAGGTCAGATCAGCAACAACCGTCTACACATTCTGTAACTTTTCACATTTCTTGTGAAAAACAAATGTACGACTGAGATTTTCCACAACTGTTTCTTCTTCAGGTCAAACCCCAGCAAGGTCACTGAAGTGCAGCTCTAATTATAACCTGAGGCTGTGAGTTCTTCTCTGAGGACTGGAACCCCCCCTCCCCACAATACCCAACCACCCACTTAGTTCATGCATTTCAAACCTGCAGACGGAGCTGTGTGCAGCATCTGCCTCGTGCATGTGTTTGCTTATCTTACATTTGATCATAAAATGTATATTTATCTGTGTTCTTCTTGTGTGTGAGGGGACGATCTCTCACAGATCGTCACGGTGCTGAGGTCTGCTTAAGCACTTCTTAAAACAGCTGTGCTATCTGTCTTGCCTCAGTGGATTTCCGCTGATTTCTGTGAAATGAGACAATATGAGAGACCAGCCGACATCTCATTTGAAGACTAATTAGGTTATTCAGAGGGCGGGCGAGGGCGTGCTTTGGAGTAATGGTGTAATATGTGCTCTTTGTGCTGATGAACATTGAGTCACATCTTTAGTGCATGGATGAACAAAACTACATGATGTTATGTGTTACTGAGGTCTCAGTGATGGCACTCTGAATATCTCACTTTATAATTAGAGATATTGACTCTATAACAGCACAGCTTATTTGCTCGCACATAGTTGATTTTGCAGAATTGAAAAAGGCAACTGTGAAATGTGTTTAGACAGCAGAGGCAGGAACATCTGTGATGTCAGGAGGGTGAAGATGGCTTCAGAAATCTGTTGTCTGACTCACTGATTCTATTTTTACAAAAAAAAACTCTCATATCAAAGTGACAAGGTTAAGTGAAGGTGCTAAATTTTGAGTAGATGTAAAATGTAGTTTTCCTTCTTGATCGCAAATGCTAATCTTATTTTTTTTAAAGAAAAAACCTAGAATTCTGTGAAAAAGCCCCTGGAATATTTTTTTCATTTTTTGTCCAAATTAAATGTTTCAGATCAGCAAATTAATTTCAGTATTTAAGCTGTTAGTAGGTGAAAATGATTTGTCCCCTTTGTTAATTCATCATTTCTCATCATATTCTATTCAGTTTATTTATATAGCATCAAATCACAACAAGAGTCATTTCAAAGCACTTCACAAAGTAGACGTTCCAATAGAGTTCAGTTCATTAAGCCAATCAGTAAAACGTTTCCTATATAAGGAACCCAGCAGATTTCATCAAGTCACTGATAGTGTCAGTGTCTTTACAACAATCCTCATACTAAGCAAGCATGTAGCGACAGTGGAGAGAAAAACTCCCTTTTAACAGGAAGAAACCTCCAGAGGATCCTGGCTCAGTATGAGCAGCCATCCACCACAACTCTCTCTCTCTCTCTCTCTCTCTCTCTCTCTCTCTCTCTCTCTCTCTCTCTCTCTCTCTCTCTCTCTCTCTCTCTCTCTCTCTACATACCAGAGCGTGGCTGTTGACACAAATGACCCTTCTTTCTCTCAGCCATTTTCATCCACTCCAGCTTATCCACTAACCGAGACTCCTCATACAACCCTGCACAATCTGTTACAGCTGGAATAGAGACAGGGACAGGTCAGCTCTGTCCTGGACTGTCCACTGAAGTCCAGCGAGCAGGCTGGGGAGGAGAGGATGTTGTCTAAGCTGATGGATAACACCCTAACCCTACATCCACAGAAGGAGCCCATTCTTACCAGCAGCTGTCAGAATTTAGAACAGTTCAGTTATTGGTTATTTAAGCAGCACCTGTTTGACATATCTGTTGAATTGCTGTTATTCATTTGCAGTTTGGTTGTACATCACGTGTCTAAAGCTGATCTTCATCCGTGTATGTCATACATCACGTGATTGGGAAGCAGAAAATCAATGAATTAGGAGATCGTCTTGGGACGCTGCTGTGAAAAAAAGCGATGCGCCAACCAGAAATGCTTCTGCAGCTCACGCCTCGACAACAGATTGTGAAAGAATGGATAACGCTAGAAATACGGTGATTCTTCCCGATGTAAGAAGTGAGTCTACTCTTTCTTTTGGTAGTTTTGGCGTTTACATGATCATAGAGCACAATGTTCTGTGACTCTTCAAAAAACAGTAAAAACGCTCAAACGCTGGCACTCAGGGGCTTTCTGATCAGAAAACAGCTGGCAGTTAATGTGTGACAACCTGTGGTTGCACCAGATAGGTTATTCCCTGCCTCCTCCCTTCCATAATTGCCAACACACTACACCTGTGCACCGCCCAGGCTCACCATTAAAGGAATGCCAGAAGGTGACTCCCCTGGTTTTTTCTTTAAACTGCTCACCTGTGAGATGCTGGGAACAAACGTGGGAAAGAGGAAGGAGCAGACTCACCTCCATCGTAATTGTCAAAACGAGGCCGTTAATCCCTCTGTGACTTTAATCCTCCTTATCCAAATCATTGTGTGTAATTCCTTATGCCATGCCATGAATCACGAGAGTATTCAACTTACAAATGTCTATTCAAAGGGTGGAAAGTCTGTCCGCTTGTGGAGCGCCTCCCGATGACGTCATTACGTCACCCTCTCACCCAAAATAGTACGTAAGTCCTCAGAACCGACACTTCTAAGGAAAAGGATAAAATCTGCCTTGATATGTGTGTTTAGTCACACCATCCTTTGTTCTATTATAGTTTAAATTGAGTACTGCACTGCACTGAACTGATCCTGATGACAGCAAGCACACGACGTCAAGTGAGTTATGATTGCATGTATTCTTTTTATTTGTGTGCACAATGTAAAAATGTATGTAAATGTTCTGTAGCTCCATATCCACGGCTGTGACAAGTAAAAGAAAAACCGAAGGAAAAGAGGAAATTAAAATGGAACTGCAACAAAGTCAAAATTGAGAGTGCAAATCTTTTATTGTCTGGATATTGTGTTGTGGTGTTTATCAGTTTTCAAATGAAAAAAAGGGTATATATACTTGAAAATATATGTCCTGGTGTAACGAAAATGAAATAAAAAAGTAGAGGAAAAAGGGACAAAAAGAAAACATCAACACTCCTATAAGTCAGGAGGGAGACCTGACTGGCACCCCAGATTATTGTCCGAAAGCCAAAATCGTTACAAATGAGTTAATAGATTAAATCATCATGAAAACTGCATTTTGACTTTACTCAGTTGATCTTAGTGAGTTTTCCTCTCCACTGTCGCTACATGCTGGCTTAGCAAGGGGATTGCAGCAAAGACACTGACTAGTCGATGCAATCTGCTGGGTTCCTTATAGGAAGCTTTTTACTGATTGGCTTAATGAACTGAACTGTATTGGAATGTTTACTTTGTGCCTTGAGACGACTCTTGTGATTTGACGCTATACAGTCTAAATAAACTGAATTTAATTGAATATTGAAATCTCACATTTCAAATAAGACAAGTGGACAGAGACAGATTTAGATAGTGAATTAAAATATTCCAAGAGTTTGAACCTTTATATAACTCCCTTGAACATCCACTGGTGCTACCTGGAGCTCAGACATTAGCATAACAGCCAGAGGATTTGGAAAATCACCCATGTAATCTATTATCATTTATGGTAGTTGATGGATTTGTTGTTAATGGTCATGTGAGATGGTTTAAGAGCACCGGTGGACAAACAGAGACACCGAGAAGCTCATATTCTACTCTTTTCTGTTAAACCATCACTCTTTGTGACTCCTGTAATTAACACACAAAGCACTGGGATTGAAAGAGCCAGATTCAATTGGTCCCTGTGAGACTCTGGTCTCAGCCTACAAATAAGATATTGCAGCATGGACAGTATTTTAGTGAAAGCAGAGAATAGATTTGTCTCCTGGCAGACACAGCAAATATTTCATCCAGGGTACGCCTGCTGCTTTAAGCCTTGTTGGTATTAGTGTGCTTAAAACTTGTTGGGAGCTTTACAGTCCACATGGGAATGTTTTCACAATATCAGTTACTTCGAACACACACACACACACACACACACACACACACACACACACACACACACACACACACACACACACACACACGGGGCTTCCAGGGATTTACCCGCACATTCTAAGTGACATAATGGAGAAAACCGTTTGGAAAATAGCTCGGTGGCTTTGTTTTTCTAATTGGCAGAATTTGTAATTCCATTTTCTCTGTGTGTGAAGTGATTGTGATGCTGCAGAGAGCAAACGGCTCCTTGCAGCAGCTTCAGGAAGTGAAGGCCAGCCGGGTGAAGTAATTGAATGAACAGCAGATCACTATTTGGCTGTCTTCAGTTCATTGGATATACAGGAATGCTTAGGCAGCGTTGGCTGGAAGCCGACTGGAAGGCTGCTGGAGAAAAGCAAATCCAAATCCTGATTTGTGATGGTTTTCTTAGCTTCAGAGCTGAAAGGAAAACAACAAAAGATAAAACGAGGTGATAAAACCTCCCTTTTTGAGCCCTTTTTACCGTCATTTCTGGAATATTTTTTGACAGGCTTTAGCGCTTTGATAACTTTGTAAAGCTTGTGCTAACGAGTCTGTGTGGCGGATTGTGACGGAGCGCAGCATCCCGACTGTGAAGAGGACAGGAAGTGTTTTCAGGTGTGGAGGAACTGGTTTACTTATTCATCAGGTTTTCAAGTTCTTGTGGACACGATATTTCTGTGGGATGATAAATGGCCTTCAGAGGAGCAGGTGGATGGAGAAGGGGGAGGAGGTAAATAATGAAACAGCCTGACAAACAAAGGAGGCTTCGTGATGCATCGTCTGAAACAAAGCCACAGGTGTTTGTGTACGTCTGTGAGCGAGCAGAGCCCACTGTAGCAGAAAGTTCTCCTGCCAGACCTCCTGCAGGAGAAGTCTTGTGGCTGTTTCTGAAGCCTCACAGCACCACCTCCGTGAAGTGACTGCTTGGATGAAGACGGTGAGTTTGGGCAGGGATACAAAATAAAATAAATAAATAAATAAATAAATAAAAGAGAAAGCTCCCCATGCCCAAGTGGAAATGTAACTCTAATGCAGCAGGAGGAGGTGGACAGGAAAGCTATTAAGGCTAAGCGAGGGCCTGGGGTCCACTCCAGTTTTACACTCCTACCCTGAGCTGCACTGTGTGTATCTCACACACACACACACACACACACACACACACACACACACACACACACACACACACACACACACACACACACACACACACATCCTGTCAACTTCCCGTTCCAGCTCAGTTCCATCTGAACTCTTTCTCAGCGCTGAGCTGAGCAGTCTGAGGGAATCGGTTCATTTAAATGTACATAATTTGCTCTCGAAGGCTCACTCTTGGTCTCACGGTTCCCCTGTGGCGCCACAAAGAAACGGCCCAGGAGAGACAGACATGGAGAAGAAATTTTATCCTGGATAAATCCACTGGCCTGAACAGAGGAACAGAGTGCAAAGCCGGACGGAGAGAGAGCGCTTCAGGTACACTGGACATTTATTCCCTGGAGACTCTGATGCCAACACGTGTTTTTGTTTCATCTCACCAGCAGATTCTTTTAGCAGGAAAAGTCCAAACATGCTTGTTTAGTAAAGATTAAGAGGAAAAAAAGCAAATTAGAGTTTAGAAAAGATCTGTGAATGACTGGATTTATGTTCAGGGAACGAGCAGCTGCAAATCATTGCATGTTGCTGTAAATTATCTTCTAAAAATTCAACTTTCAGGATAAAAAAGTGACTTTTTATTTGTTTTCATCTCATTAAAAGCTAATTTAGACTCTTGGGCCAATAAAAACGACTTACTCGCTGACCTCATTTCATATAGGCTTTGACTTTTTAAAAGATTTAAGATAATAAAATAATAAAGCTACATAAAGCGTAATGTATATCTGCACACAGAAAGGAGCAACAAGCTCAGGTCAGGTTAGGAATCACAGACCGGTAGGGGAGATAAGACAAAGACAGAGATCAAAGGGATTGAAAGGAAATGAAAAGAAATTTGGCCTTTGTCAAATCCGACACTTGGCCTTTAGCTGATCAGATGGTGATTGTGTTGACAGTGTTCTACAAGTCAGTGTGTTGTCAGAATGTGAGCTGCAGGCTGTGTAGTTACTGCAACACGTCGGAATATCAGTCATCTGTTTGCTTGTTCCTCTGTGTGAGGGTTTTCCTAACCTGTGGATTAAAAAGGCCTCAGCGCTGACCCGTATTAGCCAGGGCACGTGGCGGAGCTTTGAACACACGTCTGTTTTCCAACAACAGAATAAACAAATCCTCAATAATTGATTCTATTTTTGGCCGAGCCATCCAGTTTTAAATACAGAGTAAATAAATGCAAGTATCAGCAGGATTACAGACCTGCTCTTTGTAAATTTGGACAAAATGATTTCCGTTCTGTAAAATAAAAGTGAAAACTATCCTAATGTTTGTGTTTTAACTGGTTTCATT
Organism: Aphyosemion australe; assembly: GCA_006937985.1. NCBI lineage: Eukaryota > Metazoa > Chordata > Actinopteri > Cyprinodontiformes > Nothobranchiidae > Aphyosemion > Aphyosemion australe. The sequence continues at coordinate 46,703 of SSNS01000118.1, forward strand.
CAATCAATACTGTCTAATTTATTTACAGGTTTAGGAATTCATGGCCTTGTAAGCAGTTTTATTGGACTTTAAACAATAAAAATCAAAAATGCCGATCATGTTCTAATTCCAAATGAACCAGATTACTAATCTCCAGGCGTGTAACATTCATAAAGATGTTGCTTTTGTCTCTTTGTTCAGGGTTGTGAAGGAGCATGCATCACTGATCCATATAAACATTAAAATGATGCAATCACGACAGCCAAATAAGGTCCTAAATTAAAAGTAATGACACTGTATGAGATTTTTAAAAATGCTTCATGGTTTAGACATGAATGTGTCCCATTAGCAACAAGGCTTGGATTTAATTAAAGTAGCAACCAACAAATTATTGGGATTATTAATTCTGCTCACGTTACCTCCAACTGGTCACATTTACAACCCTCCACCTGATTAGACACCATCTTTAATGACCTCTAACCTCAAACTAAATGCATCCCATGCTGCTTTAGGAATCATTCATTTGTAGAAGTCTGCAGCTGTGGCCATCATATGCCACAAATAATCTGTTGTGTTTGTTTTATCAGAGATCGGTGCACAATGATTTATAAATGTTTACATTCCTAGTCTGCTTTTACAGAGCTGACTTGTTGTGACTTGTGTCGTTGTGTATTTTTAGTCGTTTCAAACCAAGTAAAATCTAATGGGGCGACAGTGGCATAGGAGTTAAGTTGACGCCCCGTAATCGGAAGGTTGCGGGTTTGCGTCCCACTCGGTCTGTCGCCATCGTTGTGTCCATGGGCAAGACACTTAACCCAAATTGACTCTGTTGGTGGTGGTCAGAGGGGCCGATGGCGCAACAATGCAGCCTTGCCTCTGTCAGACCGCCCCAGGGCGGCTGTGGCTACTCAGTAGCTCACCATCATCAGCAGTGTGTGAATGTGTGAGTGCATGCAGCGTCTTTGAGTGTCCTAACAAAGCGCTATATAAGTTCGATTAATTATTATTATTATTATAATAAACAGTGAAAGAAACCTAAGAGGTGCTTTCATCTAAAAAAACTTTGCTCCTTTTGTCCAGTATTAATATGTTATTGGTTGCGTACCAGAGCCGTGTTATTCATAGATTATAGTTTAGATCAGGTCTGTTGTGAACTGGTTTAAAGCCAGTACCTCACTGGGCTCAAGAAACAAATCTGTAAGAAAATCTTTAAATTTCTAAGTGAAATCACTAATTTGGTCCTTAAAGCCACAAATATGGATGCCTTATAAGAAAGACAAGAACTGCAGCAAATCCTAGAGTTTTTATTTTCTAAATATGATTTCAAGAGAATTAGTACACACCCATTGTTTTCCACTGTGGAGGCCATGGACAGCACCTTTAGTGGCAGACTGAGACATCCAAGATGTTAAACAGAACGCTACCGTAAGTCATTCATTCCCACTTCAGTAAAAGTGTAGAACTCCACAGTTTAATGGTTACTGGCATTACCCTGTTACACGCTAGGATCAGTGCTATATTCAGCATGTGTGCAATACCAGATGTACATTTGTATGTCTGTATCCTTTATGCTGTTTCTTGTTGGAAACATTTTTTATTCATTTTTTAATTGCTGAATAATAATAGCCTATTGCCTTTGTGTATTTACCTGTATTAGATTTTTTTCCTATTCTCTTAAGTGTATGTGCTGCCTTAACGAGTGAATGTCCCCACTGTGGGATCAATATTCTATTCTATTCTATTCTATTCTTACATTTGTTGAGAATCTCAGTAAACATAGAGTAGATCAAAGCTCCTAATGTGATTTTTGTGACTTAAAGTTGAGTTAACTGATCATCAGAGCCTGAATGTCTTCCTGACGAGTTGAAAAACTCAACAACAAAAAAGTCCTTATTTTGATGTTTGTGACTGATACCTTAAGTCGTCTAGTATCTGACAGAATCAAATATATAAGAGTTTTAATGAGTGTTATGTGTTTTTTTCACATTAATAAGGACAAAACCAGATTTTCTTAACCTCTAGTAGACTCCAGTATGCAGTCAGGCTCAAAACGCACACTCAATTAGCTGTAGCAAATAATCTGGCCTTTGGCTGAAACACTCTAGTTCTTGGCAAGCTTTGCCTGCTGTCATGGCAACAAGTGATACTCTGACATTTTCAGTTGGGTGTGTTTATCACCTCACTCTCTCCCCGCGTACGCCTCTGACATTTTGGAAGGGGCGAATCTGGGTTCAGAAGCAGCGCCGCTGCGTGCTCGTGAGCTTCCGCTTGTCTTTTATCATGTTGGGCAACAGAGAGGATCTACGCCCTGTCGGTATGCTCGTGTGTGTACGTTTATGTAGATGACGCTGCCATGTGTTCGCTGAAAAGTTGATTTCTCCATTGAGCTGTTTAGAGCCAACTGTTGAATTAAAGCCCAGACAATTAGTGGCTCCATGCAAATGATCCATTATAGAAACATGACGAATACGTCTGTCTTGTTTTTATGATTCATCTTATCTCGTTTTTATGCCTGTGTGAAACCTAACTGTTCTGATACAGTCAGTGTGTGTGTGTGTGTGTGTGTGGGTGTGTGTGTGTGTGTGTGTGTGTGTGTGTGTGTGTGTGTGTGTGTGTGTGTGTGTGTGTTTAAGCCTCAAGCCCAGTAATTGAAAATTGAGTAGAACAGTAAAGTTGTGGGCTCATGGCTCATGGCCTAATTTGGCAGATGGCTCTCTGAATCTCTCGGTGGAGCCATTCCCTGACGTTTGTGTGTGGTGTGTGTTTCTGCTTGTGTAAGTCCTCAGAGACGACGCGTCCTCTTAATGATTCAAGTTTACATCAGGATCAGCACAAGAAGTTGGGAGCCAGGAAATGGTTGTGGGCGTTGGAGTTGGTTCTGGTTTTGTTCTCTGCATTAGGACCGCTCCCGCCCCACTGGTCTCCATTTAGCAAAGGCTCATTACCTCCTTTGTTTATTGAAACATAATTTAACTTACAGACACTCACCAGGTTAATGCATCCGTTAACAAGGTGTCATCCTGAGCTTTTGTTCTTTTTCTGTTTGTAGAAACCAGAATGACATGATTCTTTATTTTCCTTTGACACATTTGTCTTCTGGGGTCTCCAAAAGGTTTGATTGTGTAAAAATTCTAGCTTTCATCTGTATCTAAAGTGTAGACAATCTGACAGTTTCTTTCATTTTTGTTCTGGTTTAATAAAAATTACTTGATATAAAATGAATTCAGTGCACCATAAAGTGATTCTACAAGTTTTTTTTAACACAATCTAGACCAACCGTAGCAACAGCAAAAGATTTTGCTCCTCAGGTCGGCCTAGCCACGCTCCATTGTGGCCTCAGCAGGTCTATTGACCCAACCAGTTTTGTGTTTTGCCAGTCACAGCACTCTACGTTGTTGGGCAGGCTAAGCACTAGAGCTGCGAGGGAGATAAACTACAAAGATGGCGGCAGCTCAGGAACGGCGTTCATTTAAAACGGCTTTGGCATCAACTTTGATTTAGATTTAGATTTAGACTTGGGTTTTTCTTTGAGACAGGAGCAGGTAGAGGTACTTAAGTCCTTTATTTAGAAAAAGGATGTATTTGCATCTTCTTCTTCGATGGTGTATAGTGGACCGCCCTGTTGACTGATTGCCATAGCGATGATTACTTTGTTAGATGTTTGTTGCTCTGATTGGTCCTAGTCCGGTCCAATTTCCTTTTAGACAGTTTGAAAGACAACCGAAGGACTTTTCATAAAACCCACAGTCAGAATCTAAGTATTTCAGGTTTATCAACTTTAGGAAGACAACTCAGTTGTTTGCTCTGAACTGTTCAATATTGTAACTTTACCTTTAAACATGTATTATTGGATTGGAACTGAGCCATTCAAGTACTCATTTGATTTTTAAAAAACTCAATATGTACTTTTGTATGTCTTCTTTCTTTTTTTAGGATAAGCTTCTTTTTAACCCGCGCAGACTGACTTTGTTGCTCAGAGCTCTGGCAAAGGCACATGAGTGTGATGCATATGACATTTTACTTTTTGATGCAATTAACTTTTTTTTTTCTGTTTTATGACAAATCATCCCCTTCTGTGTTTGTCTCTTTCCTGTCCTCTCTAGTCCCAGTAGGTTTTGGTAGAAGATCCAGATCTATTCTGAGTCCAGTTCTGGTTCTGATGGAGATCACTTCCTGATAAAAGGGTGTTTTGTCTCCAGATCTAAAAAATAAAATCTGTTAGCACTCAGGGTGGGTGTTGTGAAAGACTCTAAGCTACAAATTGATGAAATTATGATCAACAGTTGCAAAATAGATGGATTTATGACCTCTTTCTGTGTTTACACAGGCTGATTTAGCTGTGCCAGCTTTCATAAATGAAGTTGTATTTGAAAGCCAATCAATGGTAAACATTCATGCACGGAAAAATGTCTAAATTCAACAAAAAATGGTCTGGTGGTTCATGAGGTATTTTGCTAACACCAGAAACTCATACATACACAACGCTGAGAGGGAAAGGGTTTGGCTGATTTAACAGTGGAGTTAAAGAAGTATCTCTGCTTGAGTTAAGTTTAGAAAAGAGTTGTAACTGGAAGGAACTACAATAGACGACGTAAATGACAGGATGGCTTTCACATTATTGAGTATTATCTTTTTATGACGCATCAGAACAAAAACCTAATACAATAAAAACAGATTAGTCATTTTCTGTTTGGTTTTAGGATTTAGCGTTACCAAGTTTTAGTCAGAAATCAAAAACAATCAGGGTTAACAAAGATCATGGCTGGGGCTGGAGCAGGTTAGGTCATTTTGTTCATCAATAAACCAGGTTTACACTTTTTACAGATTGTTTTCCTGTTTTCTGTAATCTTTTAACAGTTTGCTCAAATAATCTAAACCTTTTTACTAGATATCTAAAACTAAACAACTAAAGGCTACACAGGAAGCTAATCTTTTTCTTCCCTTCTTGCTATATTTTTCTTTTCATACATCAGTAATTAACATTGAGACAATGTTGCTAATATAAGATTTGCAGCCAAAATTTTACAGCAACGTTTAGCTGATTTGCACAGAAACTGGGAAGGTTGAGAGCACCATTAGCACAACAGAGAAACATATGGCTTTCAGACAGAATTAGCTGAGAACAACCCTGTCTGCTTCACAGAGTCACAGCTCTGATTATTTTGTTTCTAAATAGCTCAATAAACAATTCATTGTTGCAGCATGTGTCAGATGAAGGTGTGATATTCTCTCTAACATGTAACTTAATTCAGCGAGAGACCCTTTTTTCACACTTAATCTATCGATTAATTACAGAGTGTGCACGCTGCGGTGTGTGTGTGTTGGTAGGTGTGGGTTCATCACCGCCTTGCCCAAAATACCTCCCTCACCCTTTCATCGCTGCTTTTATTTTGGTAAAGTTGCGCCATCAGGAGGAGGTTGTGTGTGTGCGTGCGTGCGTGCGTGTGTGTGTGTGTGTGTGTGTGTGTGTGTGTGTGTGCGTGCGTTCTCCGGTGCACCTCCTAGCGAATGCTCCACGCTGACACGTGTCTGTATGTGTTAATCACAGATGTCTCTTTCTCCCCCACTCTGGCCTCCCCCAGACCTCCCATGGCTCTCCCCCCCTTGTCTCTGTGCCCGAAGCAAGTGCAGCACAGGTGACACGAGGCGGCATGACTAGCACACCACACATCCATCAGACTGTGAAAAGCAGCGGGAGAGAGCAAACTGAGCTAAATTTGGGGGGTTATTATTCAGTACAAGCAGCCTGCTCAAAGTTATGCAAGAATCTGGTGGCTTATGTATATTTTCTTGAAAATTTGGCTCATTTTCCATCTCCATCAGACAGCTGATAGAGTTTTTATGTATTATTCACAGCTTGTTTATTTTTTTGGCAGTTTAGGAGACTGCTTCCCTAGCTTGTCCGTATCTGTTTTATCTGTATGTTAATATCCGTGCGCTGCAATGTAATGGCCTATCTTGTTCGAGTGGGAGTAATGTGGAGGGTAATATCTTCATTTTGACATATGCCCTCTGCAATTCTGTGCTCATCTCTTTCACTGTGGTTCCCTACTGAAGGCCCTGTAGCTCTGTCTGATGTCCGCTCACGCAAACACACACACACGCACACACACACACACGCATTCGCTGCAATTAGAGTCATATGGTGTGAGCTTACTGCCTCCCACGATTTTACCCAATAAGGTCATTTTGCAGATGAAGAAAACAAATACTTCCAATACTGCAAGTTGCCTGAATTTACTTTGCAGCTCCGTCTTCTCCTTTTACCAAACAGCAGCTCTAATCTGTTTTATGCTGTTGCATTTCCAGTGTCTTCATCTCCTTCCTCTCTAGAAAACTGTCATTTTCCTGAATCCTAGTTTATTTCCCAGCTGTACAACAAATGAAATATGCAACACATTTAAACAAACTCAGGGATATAGCTGCAGATGATGAAATCGAACTACGGTGTTAACAAATTTGCTGAACAACAAGTGAACGCAGCACTTCATGCAAGTATTTTCTTTACACATTTGGCACCTGTTTGCCAACAATAGACATTTGTTTGTCTTGGCACACAGAACTAAATACCAAAAGGAAGCACCGCCTCATAGCAAGGAAATGATTTGATCTTTGTTTAAAGTGTCAGCTTTTTAGCCCTATTAGTCGTTGGTGGTTCTTTGGGCTGTGCGTAAAGCACCGGGGAGCCGGCACTTTAAAAGGTCACTAATGCACTCAGCTTGCTGAAGAGGAAAAAAGACATGTTGGATGTTTGTTTTTGAGGGTTTTTTTATCCTGTCTTTACAGTGAGCTCTCTGGAGGTCCGGACCACAACATGTGAAGTACCGGTGACTGTGAGGAGGCAGGAAATGGAGAAAGGGTGACACATTTACTGTGTTGAGTCCCCTCTGCTCCCGCCGGCAAATGTAAAGGACACAGACAGCATCACACATGTGAAAAAATAAAAAAACAGAAGCATAAAGACAAGGACAGAGGTGTGGAAGACAGCAATTTAGACTGGTCAATACAAGCAACAGGATTCAGGGTCAGGATCATCTGAAGTTTGATGGTCAGCTTTCGTTTTGCAGAATGTTGATAACAAGTAGTGGAGCAGTAGAGCAGAGAGCTGTGGTCACAACGTAGCACAGGTTGAGGGCAGGCCTGCAGGTAAAAACCTGGATGGCTCTGTTTGTCTGCATCCAGGGCTCAGGGAGTGACTGCAGAGTACACCTAGGCTGGCAGCTTCAGCCCATTCAGCGACGCCTGGGAAAGGCTTCTTCCTCGGCTGCAGCCCAAACTGACAAAAGGAATCATGAGAGGTGGTGGGAGCCAACGGAGCAAGGGTGACAGTGTTAATGTGTGACTATATTATACAGAGGGGTGTGTGTGTGTGTGTGTGTGTGTGTGTGTGTGTGTGTGTGTGTGTGTGTGTGTGTGTGTGTGTGTGTGTGTGTGTGTGTGTGTGTGTGTGTGTGTTCAGCTCTAGAGGAGGGGTCGCTACCTGTCTGCTGTCTGCTTTCCTAATGTTTGTGTTTGTCACACAAAGTTAAAGGTAGGACAAAAAACGATAGAAAACATGAGAAGAAAAAGGTCAGACTGAACGTTAAAACCTTTGCTGCAGGAGTACAAAGCTTTACCCAACATAGCTTAAAAAAATCATGAAATAGTAAATGATCTCTAACAAATGTGCTAAAAAAACATTTAATTAATAAAATAATATTTCAAATAATACCTGAGATGAGTTGTTACTCACAGTTCATCTTACAAATCCATGCAGAATAAAACTTTTTCAAATATTTCATAAAACACAAAAGGGGTTGCATTCCACTTCTATAACTGTACATGCTGATTGTAAAAACAAACAAGAAACACTTATTTTAAATGGAATGCAGCCAATGTGCTTTCCTTATCCCTTTCCTCACCACGAACAAAGCAATGAAAACATTCCATTTTTGCATTTTTTTGATTTGGGGCAATAAGAGCTTTAGTTTAATGCAAATTAATAATGTAATAATTGTAATAATATTTAGGTAATAATAATGCAGTGTATTAATGTTACGCCTTTTCTTCAAACAACTCCATATTCTTTAGATTTTTTTTGTTTGACTATTTTTTTTCTATTTAATGCTTCAATGAGACGTAGGGACCTTATGCTCTACCAATTGGTTGACCAGGCAGGTAAAGGGCTACTCTTGCACCACTCAATTTATGTTTTCAAATGTGCATAAAATTCCAATGAGAGGAAATGTTTTGCATTAATATCAGATGCAGAACTAATTTATGACTAAAACTGTTGAAAAATACCTCCCCGCTTTTTCATTATTTTTGCATATAATCTCTGCCCCTTGTGTAATAGAAAGATGAAACACTTTATTGAGTAACGAATTCACACCTTTAGGTTTGCAAATGTGACAAACGGCATTGTGGGGTTGTTAGCAGCACGCTAATCTTATAAACGTAACATTTCATAACAATGTTTGCTGTAGTGCTCTACTGCTAAAGTCATGCATAATGTATTAAATTCACACTGAAATTTTAGAAAACAAAATCAAAAAGCAGTAAGTCTGATGTAACATCCTACTGAATCCAGATATTCAAGATGCATGGAGTAGGGTTAAGAGCATTAGCAGCGACTGAGAGCACGTTGATTTCATGCTGGTGTGCAGGTGATATCACCAGCAGACGTGTCACAGTTGTTCTTTCCGGGGAGTTAAATAGACAAAGATTTAACATCTGTCAGGCGTCAAAAAAAGGAAAAGCTGTAAAATAATAGACCTACATTTGATAAGTGTTTTGAAATCTGCAATACAAACACTTAGGGAAGAAATTTGAATACATTGTGACTAAATTAGAGACACAAATGAATAGCTAGTTAGAAAATAGCTTGTTGTTCAAATTATATTTTCAATAAATTATCTTGGTTGGGATTTGACATTTTTATGTTGATGTTCACAAACGTTCTACTTTATTGTTTAAAGACCAAGTTCACTGAGTTGAACATGAAAATAGTCTTCTACCCCTATTTACTGCATTCACTTCTGATAGAAAACAGATGGAAAAATGCTAGAATTGGAAAAGCCAGTGACATTTGCACGTCATAATGTCAAGTTAGCATTCATGGACTCACCCATATTGGCTCACCATGGGGACAGAAGAGCACGTCTTGGCTACTAGAAGTTAACCATTAGCATTAATACCTCAACAACACAGCAGAGCTCTTTCAGGCTTGAGTTAGGCAGCTTTTTTGTACTTCAATGCACAATGTGTAGTTACTTGTGAAACAAAACATCAACAGGGTGTCTGTGACACCTGTGTACGGCAGCCTTGCCTCTGTAAGTGTGCCCCAGGGCAGCTGTAGGTACGATGTAGCTCATCACCAAGTGTGTGAATTAGTGAATTATTATAGTGTAAAAAGCTCTGGAGTTCTCTGACTCACAAAAGTGCCTTAAAAGTGTGAGTAATTTACATTTATCAGAATATTCATGGGAACAGAATGGAATTTTATACAAACAATTCTGTTACCCTCATAGCTTTGGCTTGCTTTTAACACCCCTAGTGTTCCATTAGTGAAAGCAAAAGTGAAACTTATCTCCTCGCTGTGCGTTTGTCTTTTTAACACCTTAATCTAACTGCTGAAATGTCTCCTCAGCCTTCATTAGTGTCTACAGGAGCGGTTCATCACTAAATCAAACAAATCAGCTGTGTTCATGATCTAAAACATGCAGGAAACATGCTGGAAGCAGATTGCAGCACCAGGCACGTCAGCTCCACTTTACTAAGACCAGCAGGGAGCGGCCCGCCACTCTAAAGTTGCAAGTGTACTATTCTGAGGGAGCAATGGGAGTCTGAGTGACTTTTCATTAACCCTGTAAAGGGTAATTGTAGCAAATAATGGCTCAAGAAAATTATTTAAAAATATGAAAAAGTTGCATAGTATGCCTTTAAGTGAGAAAAGAGCTCCACAGTGCCATCTGGTGGAACCCGGCCTCACTGGCATTCAGTAAAAAAAAGAAAAGAAAAAAAAAACAAGTGAATGAGACCAATAAAACAGAAAAAGTCATTAAAACCCTTTCTACATAAACCAGGGGTCAACCTGAGAGTTTCACAGTGGCTCACAATAAAAATGAAGTTCATGTTTAGGGCCAACCTCATATTAGAGAATATGAATTTCCTGTGTATTCCTTGTTATAATATTAAAAGAAAACACAACAAAACCATTTGTAAAATTGCAAAGCTCCCACCTGATTGGGAACAGACTAAATGATGAAATCTGTGAGAAATTAGAAAATTCTTCAGTTGTTCAGGTAAACATAGTGACAGTAGTCTTGTCCATAAGACATCTGGGGCATTGCCTTCCTTGACACGAACGGAGAAAACATGTAAAAAAAATATATCATAAATGTGTAAGTTTTCTTTAAGTGGGATGATACACACCAGTTTGCAGTACCGGCACTCTAAATTTGACCTCTCAGTGCACACTGAGTTCCAGTAGTTTAGCCATGTATCAGTCAAAATGTCAAAAATTACTGAACAAAATCTGTCCGTCTTCAGGTAAACGGCCATCTGCAGTCCCTCCTCATCTGGCTCTTCCCACCACCCATAAGATCCCCCACCCCACCCCTGTGCAGTGGACATCTGAGCGCCCTCATCTCCATCTATTTTTACATTTTCATAAGGAGTGTATCGGATCTTAAACAGGGAATTTCCTCCAACAGACTCACTAACATCACCCCTGAAGCACTGGAAAAAAGTGCCCTAGACTAGCAGCTAGGTTGCTAGGAGAATGTTTGGCCAATCAGCATCACTGAATTCAATGTGTCTGGGGCACTGGCCGACAGCGCCCCTGCTACAGCAAATAGCTAGCTAGCATGCTAAAATGTGCTGGATCTCCTCTCTCCTCTTTCTCTCACTCCTGCATTCACACACCTTCACCATTTATTTGTTCTTATTTTATGTGATTATATTGTTAAAATCAGTAATCTAATTTGATATCTATGCCATGTTACTGCCATCTACTGGTGGAACTGAGTATTGCACTTTGAGGTGTGCAGGCCTTGAGCATATGATCAATTAGGATGCACAGAGACAGAAAACTGCAAAACAAACTAATGACAAAATAAAATGTGGAAAAGAACAAATATGGAAATTATAAACTGCAGTCTCTAATGTTTGGTATAAAGGCACACGTGCTAGACCTGTGTTTATTTGAGTATTATTATAATCTAATTTATTTATTTATTTAAAACTGCTTCTTTGGAGAAGGGAAATAAATGATGTGGAATTTTAGTCATTTTCTAACCACTGATTGAATACTGCACTGAGAAGGGAAATCTTTTACACATAGCCCCACCAAGAATTGTTTTCACCAGCCGCCTCTGGTGTATCCTGAATAAATGTTCACCCCCACAAGGACTACAAGTATGTTTAGAGAGCTAGACTGCATAATTGACTTAGAGAATAACTCTAAAATATCATCTGAATAAATAAAGCTCTCGTTTTAATGTGTGTTATTCTTTATCAGTCTTGTGTGGAATGAACTTGTACGTTTCAGGGAAATGACTGAAATGATGGACAGGAGGGTGGATGTCTCTCCTAAGATCAAGGTAGCACAGGTCGTGTCACATCCCATTCCTGGCAGGTCTGAGGAATGTCCAGTCCTTGACACTTGTCCAATCTCGGCTATCTCAAGCTCTCCCCTCCTGCTTCACGCTCACTAATCTCTCCTGACACCTTACACAGTCCCGATGGGGAATCGCTCTACCCTGAAAACAATCCAGCACTCCTCCCTCGTCGCCCCAAATCGGCACCAGCCTGCCTCAGTGTCTGTCTGTCTTCCTTAGATTTCACTTTACCCCCCCTCCCCCATATCTATTCCCTCCCCATTACCTCCCTCTATGGCCTACTCTTTCTCTTGCGTCTCCATCTGTCTTTGTCAAACTATATTCTGCTCCTCGCCTATCTCGCTCAGTCTTTTCTCTCACTGTCTTTTCTCCTCCAGCCTCACTTTCTCACTGGGTATATCTTGCCTCTGTCTAAAAGAATCTGTTAAAAGACACCGTGATTGCCATCTGAGGAATAGCCCGCATTCTCCTAGGGACTCATCTGCATTCAGAAATGCCTTTTACTCCACCAGTGGGAGGCTGCTAAAGTTGGAAGGTTATTATCTTCAGGAGTGCTTCAGGACGGGACACACACATGCACAGGTTGCGCATGCATGCACGCACACACACACACACACACGCATCTCTCCCTGGATGCCCTTAACCCTAAATATAAGTTGCTCTTTTGAGAGAAAATAGAAATGAGGGTCTTGCTGATTAGATCCTTTTTTTATTATTATTTGCTCTGAGTCCATTATTAAGATTCAGTGTTTACACAGAACAAGAAACACAATTTTCCAGTCATAATGTTTGCTTTAGCTGGTTAGTCTCACAGAGTGAACCAGATCCTTTGAAGATCATTTCCTCTAATTGGTGTATACGGGATTCAAGAATTCTCGTGAGACAAGCCACTCAAAAAGAAAAAAAAAATCCCATTTATTATTTAAATTTATTCAACAGTTCCAAAAGATGAGATAAACAAGTCATAGATTTCAATTACAAGCTGTTTGTTCTGCTCTTTGTGTCATGGCTCCACCTTTAAAGAGCACAATCTCATTGGCTGCTGGGTTAAATATCTGTCATTGGCTGTAGCACAGAACACTGCAACTCTGGAAAAATAAAGGATGTCGTCGTGGCACGACACATGCTAAAACGCTCGCTGATGTGCACATAAACAGACGCACGCATAAACACACACTCAAACGTGCAGTCGTTACAGGCAGACTCACTCAGCCAATCATGTTCATTCTCCAGCAAGCTGTCTGGGCGCTGCGTGGACTAAATCTTACCATAATGCCTGCGTGTCGTTGAATATGCAGATAATGAATGGATGACATCCAGTGGAGACACTGAAACAGAAAAATTGCCCACTCACTGTTAACTCTGCTTGAACGCCTTCTTTACCTCCTCATCTCGCAGGCTTCTGCCTCTTTTCTGTGTGTGTGTGTGTGTGTGTGTGTGTGTGTGTGTGTGTGTGTGTGTGTGTGTGTGTGTGTGACTTTCTCCCCCTCGCCCTCTGCATCAGAAGCCGGATTCTTTCTCTCTCTCCTTTTTCCACACACAAGAAAGCTTGGAGAGCAGAGAAGAAAGGATCAGCACAACTCGACCTCTGAATCTCCAGATTTACTTCTTCACATGGCTGGCTGTACCAAGTGGAGCATTTACACAAAGCTACAACGATGAAAAGATTATTTAAACTTGACTTTAATCTGAAGAGCAGCAGGACATTGTGTGACAGTAAGAAACAGTGCGAGGTGGTTTCCAGAGGAAGGGCATTGTCAATACGAGATGTTTCCTTTTTATTATATATATTAGAAGTGCAGAATATCTCCACATAAATAATATATACAGAAGTTACCCAATGATGAGGAAAACACTCACTGCAATAGAGTACTGAAATTTAAATAATCCCTTTCCAGCTGTTAGAGCTCTTAAATGCATCACAGGTAACACCTCTCATTCAAACAGGATTTCTTCACAATGGGACAAATATAGTATTTTTTTCCCCCTAAATCTCTTTTGTATAGAATAATATGCACGTCTACAAAATAAAACACAATCTAAGTAAAATTGCACGGAACAACACTACAAGTTCCAGTCAGTCCAGTCAGAGCGTGGGGCTGACCGCTTGCCACGGTGGAGTAAAGAGGTGAAATCATCCACTTTTGCAGGGTTGTCATTTTTGTTGATATTTCTGTGCAATGGAGCAGGGCTAAAGAGGAGAGTCACCGAAAGTGAGGAGCTTCTGACACGTTGGTAATGTGGCAAGGAGTGCAGAAAACCAGCCCATCTAACATCCCACTCCTCCCACGCCACCTGCTAGCCAGTCTCAGCGCGTCCTCGGGGGAGCTTTGCATCCAGGCTTGGCTTGCAGAGCCTGGATGTCTTGGCTGATGGAGATGAAGCAGAGGTGACGGTGATGATGGAGAGAATTAGGAAAACTAGAAAGCATTCTGGTTTCGAACACACACAAATCCTCCATCCTCGTCATGAAACTCAGAGTCTCTTCCTGTCTGACAGTCTCTCTGTCTGTTTGTTCTCAGTCTGCATAGAGAATGAAGCCAGAGAAGGTGCTGTACTTGTTGTTGTTGCCGCCGTGAGCTTTTCCTCCATCTAGCTTGATGTAAACATCATCACCTGCATCTAGATGGAGGATGACGCTGTTGGAGGCGTAGTCGTAGTTCTGGTCAGCATCTTGAGCGATGGCACTGGCTCGAACCTGCAGAGGAGGTGAATACAGACGAGAGCGTGTTCAAACGGGTATCAGTTAGAGAAAACTGATGTTTGCTGCATCAGAAACTAAAAATAATTAAACAAAAAAATGTAACAAATTTGGTCACTTGTGTCTTAACCTCAGTCATCTATTCATGTTGCTTTATAAGACAATTTATGAAGTTAAAATAACTGAGGTGGATAATATACTGTATTTTCTTTACTGAGTTCAGTAAGTAATCATTAAACATTAGAAAAAAATCTTTTAAACTGGTAAAATTTATTTAAGAGGACAGTTTTGTTTCTGATCTGAGAGAAAATAAAAATAAATTCAAATATTATGGTGTTTTTTTTTACATGCTTTCATTATAAAACGGAAACAATCAGACCAGCACACATAGGTGGGCCCCATATGGGATCTATACGGGCAAGCCATATGGGTCCCACCAGGGTTTATCCATGTTTCAGTCAAACCCTCTGAAAACCCATGTGGGGCCTGTTAAAATGTATGTGGGCAAAAAAAAAAAAAAAAAAAGCAATCCCCCATGGGGCCACCGTGAAAACTGCGGACAAACCCTGGTGGGACCCATACAGGTTGCCCATCTAGATTCCATATGGGTCCCACCTGTGTGTGCTGGCTGGATATGTATATATGTAATTTAATCTGACAGAATCAAAACTGGCTAAAGAATAAATAAACCAGCAGTCAAAATCTAAAGAAATTCCTGAGCGTAACTTAATTATGCAGTTTAAAATGTAAATAATATGAAGAGCAAATAAAGACATTTTATAATCATAAAAATTATGAAGAAAACTTCAGAAAATGCCACAAAATTAACAATTTTTATTTGTATTTTAGAAAAAAAATAGCTTTTTATATTTCATTTGAACTAAAAACCTATTTTTACAAACTGTTAAATTTTTTTAAGGTTGGTTTCTAAAAATGATTCTGATTGAGGCAGACCGGCACATCAGTATTCTTGTAGATATTAGATCTTTTAAACAAATACTTGCAACATTTCTTTGAAACAACGTTTTGGGACTTTGAAGCTTCAGTAAAGATGCCAGACATTAAACGTCTGAACAATACAGGCGCAAAACTGGCTGCAACTTGATGTTGACTCACATTTGAATATTTATGCCTTTTCTATCTAATTATCTGTCACAGGTAAAATTTAAATAAATAAATATATAAGAATAAATAAATAAATGTTAAAGTGACACTAAACAACTTCTCTTGTATTTCTCCTGAATAACAAAGAAATGTACACCTGTCATTCATACTGAAAATATACATGAAACATAACTTTAAAAACATAAATGTATGAACATGAATACTTTACACGTTAGATTTTTTATGTTAAAAGCAAAAGTAAGGTTTTTATTAATCTTGCTAGCTTAAATTTCACCAGTTTTTACTCATTTGAGGTGTTTTGGTAATTAAACAAATTCAAAAATGGTTCATTGAGACTAAAAGAGGAGTAAAACCTTTCAATTCCAAGAGCTGTGTGAAGTTTTCCGGCTGAACTTGGTACTCTGAATCACTGAACAGAGTTGACATTTAACCTACAGGATCAGAGTGAGGGTCAGTCAAACCTCCGGCTCTTCTGTCAAACAGATTTATGGTTTCAATCAACCCAGCAGTTTTTTTCACAAAGAAACAAAAATGAAATTGAAAAGAAAGAAAAAAAAAATAATAAAGTTTAACCTTGGAACAAAAGGTCCATAGACAGAAAAACTCTTAGAAACTCAACAACAAGCTTTCTCCCGAGGATTCTGATCATGGAAAGAAAACTACACAAAAATACAAAACAAGAGGAGAAAAAACATCCGGAATTCCTTCTAGAAAAGCCAAAATATCTGATAACAACAAGTGACAAGAATCATGGGAATGATGTGCATAATAAACCGGAATAAAGGAAGTATTTTTATGTCTGTGTGTGCTTTCGTCTCACTGAGTGTGAGTGTGTTTGTGTGATGTCTGACTACAGGGCATTTGGTGTAGTTTCTCAATATCCTGTCCTGGGTAATTAAGAGTTTCACTACAAACGCTCGGCTCCTCCAGAGAGGAAAGCACCGCTTCAGTCTCACATGAATCCTCAAACAAAAGCTTATTTTACATGCACTTGTTTATGTGTGTGTGTGTGTGTGTGTGTGTGCGTGCGTGCGTGCGTGCGTGCGTGCGTGTGTGTGTGTGTGTGTGCGTGCGCGCTGCAGAAACAAACACTAGTATTAGAAGAATGATAGCTGCCAAGTTTAATGTCTTAAAGGAACACTTGGCAGTTTTGGCTTGTTTTTAGCACCCCCTAGTGTTTGTTATTTTAACCAAAAGTGAAACATATCTCCTCGCTGTGCGTTCATCTTTTTAACACCTTAATCTAACAGCTGAAATGTCTTCTCAGCCTTCATTAGTGTCTAAAGGAGCGGTTCATCACTAAATCAAACAAATTAGCTGTGTTCATGATCTAAAACATGCTGGAAGCAGACTGCAGGACCAGGTATGTCAGCTATATTTTACTAAGTCCAGCAGGGACTGACCTGTCACTCTGAAGTTGCAAGTGCGGTATTCTGGCCGCAGAGGGCGGTGGGGGTCTGAGTGACATTTTATGAACCATGTAAAGAATCATTTTAGCACATACTGGCTCAAGAAAATTATTTAAAAATATGAAAAAGTTGCATAGCATGGCTTTAAGCTTCTCTATTAGAGTTGCTACACATTAAAAGAGTAAACTGTAAAGGAAAAAGCACAAACACAGACACCAGTGTACTCTGTAAAAATATAAATATTTTAAACTAGATTTTGAGAATAATTTGAATCGACTGTGATGTGTTTAAATGATGCGAATACCTTTAAAACTATAAGGAAACACTTAAAGTTTTATGAAGGTGGCTGTGTGAAGTGAGCGCAGTCTCTGCCACTTTTATTTTCCTCCCTGAAGACAATCCTGTAGGGCAGGCTTCCTTAGGCACAGCTATAGATAATCAATGGCATTTTCCAGTGTAACAATGCCACTTGATCTCGGTCCAATTTAGCATCGATATATAATGAAAACCAGACTGAAGGCAATAAACTTCAGAAGCAAGAGAGTCTGTGTGTGTGTGTGTGCAGTGCAGCCTTGGCACAGCATCATCAGCGTCAGCTAATTTCTCTGCATCATAAACTGTCAATAACAAGGTGGAAACTGTTTAGAGCTACATGTTGTTTAGTTTTAATGGCGTGGTTTCCCTTTGGCTACTTTTGACAGCAACAGTAGAAGGAGATTTAGGAAGAGCAGAAGCTACAATATAAATCATTAGTTGTTGTTTTTCTAATGTTTGTCATCCCTGTTGTTCGGTGTTCAAACAGCTCCTGTAAGGAATACTCCTTTTTTCACTTTTCATTTAAATTTTAGAGTGCAGCAGAGCAGTTGAATTATTCTGGTTTGTTTGGTCATGAATGAGATCACATTTATTTAACACAATTACCCACGGAGGTGGGAAACTCTGCACAGAGTTCACATTTTAAAGAGACAGCAAGCTCCAGTTTAGCAGGTGTCAGAGTGGAGCGGTCTACTGGTGATTGTAACATGACAGTATGAGTTATACACAATAAATAATATAATTCAAACGCAAAAAGCTTGGTTCACATGGTGGGATTTTAAGATTGGCAGCAGATTTACAAAGCATGAGAGACCCCACACCTGGCAGTAAAAGAATCAAGGACCAGTGTTGGTCTTACTGTGTGTGGTGTCCAGCCACAGGGCAGAGACAGAACACCACACATGAACAGTCAGACGGGAAGTCCCGCAAAACTTCTGGAGATCAAACATGATTTCGGAGTAAAAAAACATGGCGGAGCAGGAGTGTGCAGCATGCTTTCATCGCTTCGATTTCTGATTGGCTACATGTCACAAGAGGCAGCTCGTTGTCGGATTTAACACGGGACTGAACCGAGTGGACCGGGAGTTGAGTTGTAGCGTGTGTTAGACGCAAATGTGGAGGTATGAGCGCTGGGAGGAATAGATACACAGCTTTGATCTAGGAATGTCTGCATGAGTCCCGAAGGGAAGCGGGATCGTATAGAGAAAGTAAAATAACTGACTTACTGGTCAGGTGAGTGTCAGTAGGATCGGTAAATGGCCTGTATTTGTAGCACCTTCTTAGGGTTCTACAACCCCCCAAGGCGCTTCACAACACAATCAGTCATCCACCCATTCACACACACATTCACACACTGGTGGGGATGAGCCATAGACATAAATACGTAGACGCCTCATTGGGCGCTGGAGAGCATAACAGCGTCGCCGCCATATTGGATGGGTCTCCTCACTCTACAAAGTCAATGCAGAGTGAGCATCTATGCCCGTTTTTGTGCAGCGTATGGCTGCAACAACCGGTGTACTATTGAAAACAGATCATGTGGGATTGACTTTTCTAGCCTACCTGATGGGATTTTATATTTGAATTTATTTTCATTCATTTTGTTTAATTATATTCATATTTTAATTATCATGCCATACCATGTGTCAAATTTTGTGGAAAAAGTTTAATAAAATGTGTTTTTTAGCTGGGTAAGCACCTTCCTCAGTAGAAATGAATGCACTGGGGGCGAATGAAGACCCATCTAAGATGGCAGCCGGCTACTACGGCAGCTCCAATAGGCAGCGCCAGTCCTCGAGGCGACTACATATATATGTCTGTGGGATGAGCTACATCGTAGCTACAGCTGCCCTGGGGTGCATTGATGGAGGCGAGGCTGCCGTACACTGGCACCACCAGTCCCTCCGACCACCACCAGCAGGCAATGTGGGTTAAGTGTCTTGCCCAAGGACACAACGGCAGCGACAGACTGAGCGGGATGCAAACCTGCGACCTTCCAATTGCAAGGCGGCCACTTAACTCCTCTGCCACCATCACCCTAATAAAGGAAGGAAGAGCTTGGAAGCTCGGTACTCGTGGCATGACTCAGATGAAACAATGACTTAGTGGAGAGTAGATGGGTTGACTTCCATTTATAGACCTGTGTGATGACGTGGGGGTTACGTGGTACGCTAAAGTTGATGGGAGATTGAGTTCTGGCTGGTGGATTGTCGACTGGAGGAACAGCTAGAGACGGGAATTGTGACACTCGCCTGATTTGTCCTCAAAATTGAACTGAGACAATCAAACATGTTTAATAGCCCTGATTTATGGTCGGAGCATACCTGATGTCCTTCAGAGAATACCAGAGAGCTTTAACAGCACAGTCGACGGAAATATCTGATAAAAAAAGTTTTGAAGCCATTATAGTAATCGGACGCTTTCTTAAGATTGTCAGAAGGGGAGAATCAGGTAAAAGATCATCCAAATTATCTTGCTGTGTGAACCGGGCCTGTAAGCCTATAAGATAAGGGACATATTAAATAAAATTTCAATAACACTCTGACACTATAGTTGAACACACATATTAACACTAGCATTTCTACTGGCCACTGAGCATGTTTAGTCCTCTTTAACAATTAAGGTGTGTTGTTTGATGCCCCATTTGTAACCGGTGTGTATTGCCCTTGTTCTGCCATCTTTTAAAAACAACACAAGATGTTTGTTAGCTTAAGCAAAGGTGGAAGTGCACATGAAACATGAACAGAAAGGAATAAAATATAACAGCATGCATGCAAAGACACAAAAAATATTTCTATAGTAATTATATATTCTTTTGTTTTTTATTTTTGGAGTTGAAATAAAAATCTAATTTCACAGCTCTTCCTTTTAGTATCCCGTGTGTGTTAGCTCATTTAACCTAAAATCATGTCTGCAAACAACAAAAATCAGTGAGAGTAAAAGCCAGTTAAACATGAAGCTGAATATTTTTCCAACCCCTCAAATTTAAATCTGCTGATCTGGAGCTATGCTTTAGCCACGTCCTGTTTTTATCCAGAAATGTTTTGATTTGCTGATTCAAATGAAGATCAAAGCAAAAAAAGTCACTCTCTATGTACAATCTGCTCTATATCTCTGTGTTGCTAAACGGTTGCTAACAGAGAGAGCTGCATCATTTGTTACCTAAATTGAGTAGAATTGAATAAAAAAATCATTATTTTCTCCAGAGAAGGGAAAAAAACAAGCATTGTACACATAGTTTGAAGTAGCCAGTGGTTAAATAAGCCTATTAGTCGCTTAGTCTGTGCAGCAGAGTTGAATAAAAATCAATAGCTTACATGCATTTGAAAAGTTTTCGTATGGCTCATTATTGGGACGCTGAAGTCCACCCGGGCTTTGTTTTAGCTCACTGTGCAAAGCTCTTAAAGGAAGTGTCAACTAACTGGACCAACACGCATTAAAGGAAATGCTAAATAAATGGCTGGGGTTTGGAGGGTGCACCAAACAGCCGCATTGGTAAATATGGAGAGAGGTAAGACAGGAAGTGCAGAAAAAATAAAATAGATAGAATATTCTTTATTTCACTGCCTGAAAACTTCTCAATCCCCTGCACTAAAAGCACTGTTATATTGCTGTTTAGTTCTGCTGCTTTTGCATGAATGTGTCAGTGAAGTTTGATGTAGGATGTTTGTATATTTCATGTCTTTGACCTAAAAGCTGTCTTTGCCAGGGCTGAGATTTGACCTCGTCTTCTACAGATTAAACAGAAAACTGCTACTGGAACAATAAATTCTGCAGAGGATGAGCAGAGGCGTGGAGAGCTGTATTCAAACAGCAAATGTAAAAATTTCATAAACTCTGAAACAAATGATTTGGTGCGTTGTAGCTTTTATTTCTGAAAATGGCTGCTTTCTTAGTTTCTTCAGCGTGGAAAAATAACACTTAGAAGGAACTTTCAGTAGCTGCAGGAGGTCATGAAATCAAGCTGTAATTAAACTAATACTTTAGCTATGTTTAAGTGATGAGGTGTTTTGTCAATGACTTTATTATAAATTCATCTCATGTGTCGGTGTATGGAACTCCAAAGTATTCAAAATTAAATAAATAAATAAGACATTATGAAATAAATATCACCATGAATAAATACTAGACAATTATGTAATCTGACAATGTTATGTAAAATCTAAGCTCAATATTATGAAATAATTTTCATTTTTCTATTAAAATGTGTTTATTAATATAACATTTTATTTCAAAAGCCATTTTTTCATAATAATCCAAAATATTATTGAGGCGTTTTTATTTAATTTTTTCAGTTTTTATTACATAATGTGTTTTTTCCATGGCTCATTTATTTCATAATGAGAATTTACAGCAGAATGTCTCAGACAGTCAGTCAAGGCAGTGGGTGTGACCTGCAACACCATTGGCTAATCCTTAAAGATCGATTAGTTTTCCTGCCTATCTGCTCCCTGAACGGTGACGTCATCGCCAGCGCGCGATAGTTTGCCGACAGAAAGTAGAATAGAATAGACTTTATTGATCCCACAGTGGGGAAATTCACTTGTCACAGCAGCACCATCACTCAAAAGGTAATAAAAAAAACAAGGATACATGTATTTATACATAGGCAGTAATCTAGTATTGTAATCTTAGATCACTATAAAAACCACAAATAAGTGAAGTGAATGTTTTACTGAGCGGCGCCACCGAGAACAAAAACAAGAGTTTCTTTGGAGGACCGAAGATTGTCGTCCGCAGAGGTGAGGAAAATAAAAGGGTCACAGAACAACGTAGGAAGAAAATGGAGCTAGACCTGCGGTCGGGAGGAGCAGAACCCGTAAATGGCCGTGTCTGCAGCAGCGACCACTTTGTCAAAGATATGTTAGCTAGCTAGCTTTGTTGTTGTGGCTTTGTTTAAATAGCATCACGTTGTTGTTAAATGTAGTCTAATATGGACGTCACTGGGACTTTTTAGGCTGGGCCTTGAGCAGAGGATGGAGCTGAAGGAGGACAACAGATAGTCAGAATGAGCAGAGGCCATGTTGGGTCTTCAGCAGACAGCAGAGAAGCTAGTGGAGAGCTTCGATCTGAAGCAGACAGCTGACAGCCCTCAACCAGATTGCATCAGTGGGAATGAGACTATAAATGATCAAGGTAAGTTTGCATTAAGATGTGTAACCTGCAGAGGAGGGTAAAGTAGCCTAAGGAGCTGCTACTTAAAGATAAAATTACTCAAAACTAAAAATTAGTCTCCTACAAAACACAGGGAGTTCATTAAGTCTGTTGAGAATTGAACAAATGTATTAAAAATTTAAAATGCATAGACATATATTGAAACTTTTACAAAATGAAGAGAATGTCTTCCTTATTTAATAAATTGCTACACATCATTTGGCCTGAGAGCCTGGCAGAGTTTCAGCTTTTAAGCCTCTCAAGTGTTTGTGTTTTTAATAACAAAAAGGTTTTGTAGACAACCTGTTTTATTGGACCAGACTACTTGCTTGTTTGTAAAAAGATAAAGTTTCACATGATTCATATTCATGAACGAACTAACTATGCTCCCTACTGCAGGCTCTGCAGATGCCAGACTGAGCTTACGATGGATGACATCGAGAAGATGGAGGATGTTCAGAACAACAGAGCTGGGGGATCTGCAGACCACAACGCTGGACCCACTGTTTAACCAGGGCTCCTTTGGAAACAAGGACAAGACCAAGTTCTACACAGGGCTCCCTAACTTTTTAGTTTAAAGGCAGATTTTTGAGCTGTGAGCCCTACATCACCTGTGTCTGTGTTGTCTACATTTGAGCAGCTCATTTTAGTTTTGATGAGGTTGTGACTAAATCTCCCATTGAAAGATTTCGTTTTCAGTGTCAAGATTTCTCTGTCCTCTGCTTCCAAAGTTGTTTAAATAATTGGTCAGAAATCTAATCTTGTAAATAAACATTTGTGTTATTCTGTCTTCTGAATCAACATTTTTAATCTTCCAATTTGTGTAACTTAATGTACATTATGACACTTAGTGCTCTCACAGCATATGAACATACGGTAAATAATTTGAGTTTAATAACTAGTATGTACGGCAAATAGTAAAACGTCCAGGACTCAAATACCACACTCAGGTCTTTACTATTCAACATGGGATCCTGTGTCATACAGAAGTATTGATAACAGCCATAAATCACACGGCCCACTCCTAAGAGTGCCTGGATGTAAGTTCATTTCCTTTAATCACGTTTCAAATGTAGGTTTGTAACTTGGTGTTCCAGTATTTCTGGAAGTAAACTGTGTCTAAAAAAACTCAACTAGGAGTTCCATCATCCCAAAATTTAAGATCAGGCAAAATCCTTTCAACAAAAATGTCATTGTGGTTCCACACCAAAGTCACAGTCCTCTACTTCTACGATGTGGAGGTGAGGATGAACATAGAAGGTAGTAGTCATGACGACTCTGGTCCAGCATGACTTCATCTCCTTCATCGAGGAGGCAGAAGCCCTTTCTCCCAGCACACAAGTGCAGATCGGCCTCTTCTTGCTCAGAGTGTGGACACTAAAATCATGATAAAAACATGTAAATAACAAATTATTATATTTCTGCTCAGTTCACTGATTCTTAGCAGTTACTGTAATTTTTAAACCTCAAATGCAATCAACAACAATATTAGACAACAGTAAAATACTGATATTGTTGCCTTAAATATTTAGATGCATTGATTAAGGAGTATATAGTTATGAAAGGAAACATCTGGAACATGCAGTAGTTGCTAACACTAAATCACTTACCCTGTCATGCAGCTGCAGTGACTTCTCCATCCTCCACGAATAATCCAGGTCTTCAGAGGTGTTTCCCTTGATCTCTGAGAGTGGTTTACCTTTAGACATAAACGATTGTCAGGCTTACGATGTCATGAAAGTGTGTTGGATGTTTGTTTACATTATAGCCGCTAATGCTAGCTGTTAGCATCTTGACCCATAAAACAGGATAAAAACAAACACTCACCCTGACGAGGACCAAGCAGTAATCATCACGGAGCCGTTTGGTACCGAGTTGTGGACCCACCCGCTGACAAAAAAGTTAAATGCCTCCAAACCTTTAAATGTGTTCATCTGTTGTCTCGTGTAGAAGAATGCTGAAGGACCAGCGGTAGTCTCATATCAACAGCCTCGACTGTTGGTTAAAATCCCGGTTCAGTTGAAAACTCACTAATGTTCGTGATATACGGGTCACGTCCAGCATATTTGTTGATTAAATCCGTGTACCTTTGTCTGGAAATTGGGTCTAAAGCCGAGTAATACGGACTTTGCTACGGTTTCCTCCATTGTCTATCTGTACAGTTGAAACTATCATGTGTGATTGCTTTTGTCTGACTGAATGAGTAGCCAATCACAAACTAGCCACACCCTGTTTGTCTTGACTGACTGACTGACGTTCTGCTGTAAAATGTCATTATGAAATAAATCAGCCATGGGATAAAACACCATTATGAAATAAAAGATGACTTTGTTAAAAAGACGTTATGTAATAAAAACTGAAAGAATTAAATAAAAATGCCTCAATAATAATAATTTGGATTATTATGTAAAAATGACTTTTGAAATAAAATTTTAATTTAATAAACTAATTTTAATAGAAGAATGACAATTATTTCATAATATTGAGCTTAGATTTTACATAACACAATATTTCACAATTTCATTGTCAGATTACATAATTGTCTAGTATTTATTCATGTTGATATGTATTTCATAATGTCTTATTTATTTATTTAATTTTGAATACTTTGGAGTTCCATACCGGAGTGCTTTGTTAACACCGGGTCTCTTCACAGCATCTTCAAAAGAAACAAGCAGAATGACTTTGTGCTCGCTGCTGCAGAAGCTGTAACATCACCAGGTTTGATTCTGGTTTCTAACATCATTTCAACACGTTCAAATGTTTTACACATATTACTAGCAGCGGTGCTTTTATCCCCGTGCAGATCCCTCAGGCTAATATTCCAATATTCTGATTTCCTGTGAAGATTTTTTACACGTTATCAGACGCTTCTCCTAAAGATTCAGCTGTTCTTTGGATGACTTTCAGCAGCACACTGAATTAAATATGTGTCAGAGCCAAGCGAGGCTGACACTCCCTCATGCCTTTTTAACAAAATCTTATCAATAAAGGAAAACACACATGAACAAAACGGGGCCAAACAAACTTGTTTCATTCTTTTTTGAGCTGACGTGTCCTTATCCAGAGCGGCTTCGCAAGTTCAAGTTATTCTTTGCTTCGGAAGTTTCCTAACTAAGTAAAATGACCCAGAAATACTGAAGTGGCAGTTGTGACAAGAGCTGGTTCAATTCTCTAAATCAGGGCTATTCAAACCTGGTCCTTGAGGGTCACTGCATGCATGTTTTCTATGTTTCCCTGCACCTACACACCTGGTTGGAATCAATGGGTGATTAACAGGCTTCTGTAGAACACGAGGCCCTGCTGAAGAGGTGATTCAGTCCTTGAATCAGCAGGGAAACAGTTAAAACATGCAAGGTGGTAGCCCTGCTCTAAATGCTGAAGCTAATCCTGCCTTTATTATCACTGAATGAGTCATGTTGGTTAATATTTATATAAATTATTTTTCTACGGTGTAAAGTTCCACATCTCCTTTGTTTTTGGCAGACGTTTGCCTTTCATTGCAAACAGAAATATGACTACTCTTATGAGCGAATTAAATGAGGATCTTTTTAATGGTTCAAAGCAAATAAATGATCATTAAATGTTAAAAAATCTAGTTTCATTTTATTTAATGGAAATAAAACATAATAGTGATCCAAACATTTTGTTTTATTAATAATAATAAGGAAATCCCACAAGCTTCACCAGCAAAAAAGTACAAAATCCATGGGAATATTACGCAAGATAAAGGCGCCACACAAGTGCGGGTCATTAGACGTGTTTAGGAGTAGCTGCTTATTCCAAACCTGCTACACTAAGTGCACCTCTGTTCTATTAATTAAAACTCATAAATACTTTTGATATTAAAATACTTCTTACTTGTTTTTTGTGTTTGAAACTCTAAATGATACAAATGGTCCTTCTTATATTAAACTTTATTTTCATAACTCTCAAATTCAGAACTATTCTACTAGGCAGGGTTCAAATTTCCATATTTTAATTACACAGGTGAACGTCAAAAAATTAGAATATGGTGCAAAAGTCCATTTATTTCAGTAATTCAGCTTAGACTGAGAGACCATCTAAAGGCATTTTCAATGTCCATCAGCTGTGCAGCACCTGTGTGTGAGTGGACGATGCGCTGAGGGTTCTACTTTTGAGACCATCTAAAGGCTCAGGGACCCTTTGCAGGTGTTTTGGATGAATAGCAAATTCTACAGTAGCTAAAAATTTATCGTGACAAAACATCGCAATGCATTGTGGGATAGCCCTAGACAAACACGTGTGTATTTTGCATGGGTGCCTATGGGTCTGAGTTGCTCCGCTTGTTTCAAAGTTTTATTTTTGTCTCCTAAAGATGGTCAAACAGGAAATAAGCAGGGCTGTTGGGGGAGATGCTAATCGGACTCTAGATACCCAGATCAGATGTCAGAGGGGACATTTTTTTATCCATTTTCCAAAGCCGGGTAAGGTCCACGACCACATGAAACAGCTGGAAAAGGACATAGGACTTTTCCCAGTGGCAAAAATGGATGGAACAAACATCCAGCAGCACTTGCGCGGTGATGTCAACTGTAGAATACGCTATTGCTGATTAGAATGTGCAACTTTGAGTCTAGAATATTGAACCTTTTCACAATATTCTAACGGTCTGAGATTTAGAATGTGAGGTTTTCATCAGCTGTAAGCCATAATCATCACAATTATAACAAATAAAGGCTGAAATATCTGGCTCTGCATGAAAAGAGTCTATTTCATGTATTAGTAATACTGACATAAATGAACTTTTGCACCATATTCTCATCTTATCGAGTTTCACATAGATCACAATAAGAATTCTCAGTATTGCAAAACTCTGAAATACAAACATATTAAAGGGTTAATTGTTGGTAGAGTATTGGCTTTAACATATCCTGAAATGTTAAGTTGCTATGATGTTCTACATGGCTCTGATTGTTTTTACTTTTATTCTAATCACTGTTTGATTTTGTAATAATTGTAAAACAAAGTTCTGAATAGGGCGTGGTTTCATTATAAGCACTTTCAGGCTTTCACCACCTCCATGCATGACTTTGATGCATCTTTATTTTTGTACTTACTTGTCCTCTCTTTTATTATGTGCTAAATAAACAAATACAAACACAACATTCAAGAAAAGTTTGTTTCTCTACATAAAAGTAAATTACCTGGCGGCATTACTAATTCTGAGAGTCTCAGGATTGATTCAATTTAGAGAAACACATTTCTCTGTAGTATTTTTGAAACAAGTGGCATTTATTAAATCTTACTCTCGTCTAAGACAAACTTTAGTTTTTCTGCAGGACCTTACAGCACAGATAAATGTCATCAACGTGGGACAGAGACACCAAAAACCTTTTTAAAGAGGATGTCCTGAACACACAGTTTCTCAGTCACATTGAAATGTGCAGACTCTAAAAGCCGATCAGGATGATGAAACTCTGAGGAGAGTTTTCAGATACAGGAGTATTATATATAGAACATTGTAATTTTTTTATTGTTTATCCACATGATTAAATCTAGCACAGCTCATATCGATGTGCAAACAAAGCTGCTCACTCTGATTCTGAGATGCCAGCGTCCGGCGCATATTAATATGAAACGATATGCCACGAGCGTGCAAAGTCAACACCATCTTATTAGAGGGTTAGCGCCTTGGGCTGCGGGAGAGGCAGCTGATGACGACTCTGGAGGATTTGTCAGCTGGGATTTTAATGAAATTCTATCAAAATATTTGCTTTCCAGGTAGGTGCACAGTGCAATGTCACAGATGCGTCCTTTATCTGAGTATTTTTGATTTTTTTTTTTGCTCTTTAATGAGCAAAACTTAGGGTATTTTTTCACAGTGCTTAATTATTTGGGGTCTTCTTACTTTTTCCTCTATGGGAACGATAATACGAACACATAAAAGGAAGAAAACAAACAAAGCTTTCATAAAAGTAAAATAATCCAGAAATCATTCCAAGTTTTCTACAACGCTTCAGTTTTATGTTGCTGCTTTAATTTCGTGGTTTCCAGTGATGCTTGTGCATGATTTACCACTCAAATAAAGATGAGGGATTTCTTTTCTCATCCTTTTTTTCTGCACATGAAGAACTTGTTGGGGCTGTGAGCCAAAGGTTCAGATTCAGGCTTGTGGCAGATACGTAGCTGGAGATGAGCGGGACAAACTGGCACCGCTGCGTGACCTTGACACAGAATATGTAGAGGAACTCTGACAGGACAAACAAAGCGTGAGGCCGCAGGCGCCTGCCTCAGCAATAGTAAATGAGGTGTCAGCGATGTTGTCTTCCTTGTGGCTGCTCGTGCATGTTTGCATCTGTCA
Source organism: Aphyosemion australe (assembly GCA_006937985.1). NCBI lineage: Eukaryota > Metazoa > Chordata > Actinopteri > Cyprinodontiformes > Nothobranchiidae > Aphyosemion > Aphyosemion australe. Next base: position 75,311 of record SSNS01000118.1, read on the forward strand.
TATCGTCAACATGATGGCTTTGATTGAATAATATTCTGAGAGAACAGAGAAAATTCAAGGCTGAGGTTCTTATTTAATACATGCTTGTACAAATAAAAAGCGGATTCCCCTTAACGTCTCCTAACTTCTGCACAATAAATATAAAAAAAAAAACACGAGGCACTGGGTGAAAATGTTCCACACATGAATTCACAGCACAGTAAGAGACTGTCACTCACTTTTAGTCACGTGAGACTTTGAATTCAGTCAACGAAACATTCACAAGGCAATTTTCTTGATTTTATTCAGCAGCTGCAGCTTGCAGGGTTGCATGTAGGCTGAACGGCATTAATTATATAGACTTTCTAAAAATCTGCTTGTAAAAATCATGATAATTTAATGTTTTATCTGTTGTGTCAGCCGCGGGAGGAGTCTGAAAAGTCTCCCTGGGACAGTTATCTCACAAAAAGCTTTGTCTCAGTGACAAGGACATGTCTCGGGGCTTCTCTGACGGGGGTTTGTTGACTCGGTGTTGAGCCTCCATTTTGGATCAACGAGTCTATTGGTCCTTCTTAAATCAAAGTGTACTGCCATCTAATTGTGTTTGAACATTCCAGCCGTGAACCGCATGCTTAATGGCAGCTTAGATGGCTCGCCTCCGCTATTGAGCTTGATCCAACATTTTACTGACACACACACACACACACACAGAACCGCGCTGTGGATTTACAAGCACGTTTCTGTGCACACACATACACCAGGGATGAAATTTGGATAAATAATGAGAGCAAGAATCTGCAATGGGATGCATGAGAATTGTTGTGTCACAAAGCACCATGTGTTACAGGTTCATTTGTTCAAGGAACCTAAGTGAAAACACGATAAGAAAAAAATCAAATGGTAACAGGAGATTTGCCATCTGTCAGACGAGATTAGAAAAAGGTCTCCTGAATTAATTTCGCCAGCTGTTCTCTTTGTACCTGTTCAGCCTGCTTTTAAACAATTGCCGCTCAAATCTCTTAGTGAAATTGCTAACAGCGACTCCTGATTCATTCATTTTTATCATTAATTGTGGATCTAAATGCTGCAGAAAGGACAGAACATCATAAATCTGGTGGAAACTTTGGGGAAAGCCTCTGAAAGGAAGGAAAACAGCAAAGATGAGAGGGGCGCCAACTCTGACCCACGGTCCGTCCACTCTTTTCTTCCCTGCATCTGACTCATCACACTCGGTTAATTACTAAAGCTTTCTGCCCGTAGCGCCGACACCAAGCCCTCAAAACAACAACCTTTGTTCCCACAAAGTCTAGTTTTACAGCTGAAACCTGAGGCGCTACCATCAGGAAAAATGAGTTTTGACTGAGAGGAAAAATACCAGATTGTTTAGTTTTCATAACCAATTTAGCCTCTCTGGACAAATTCACCTGTTTTCAATCTGAGAGGTGTTAAACACTCTCGAGTTGTGCAGCAGACAGCAGCAGAGGCCGTTGACTTTGCAGTGTTAAGAGGGAGGGGATAATTGTGGGTGTCACTGAAGCCTGAATTCCGGGGACATCTAAATGTCAGCGGCGTGGAGAGACACACGGAGAGAGATGTTTGCATAAGAGGACCAGGGGCACTTGTCGATCTCCCATATGGCCCTCATTATAATGAAGAAGCCTTGTGAGTCAACATCACTGCATCCTTGAGTCAGCCAGTCACAGGAGACCACCCATAGCCGGTTTTAGACTGCATGTTTGTGGTCTCTAAGTACACGAGATGTTGAACATTAGCCGTAATTCATGAGCTACATAAACGCAAGGAATGAGTGCACCAGCCAGGTATGTTCAAAAAGATAAACGTGTGTGTGTGTTTTTTTTAAGTAATTGAATTATAACAAGCAACTGGTGGGCTGTTTTCAAACGAGTTCTGAAACTTCACCAGGAAATGATGGATTTTCTCCTCTGTGCTTGCAGATGACAGCCTGATGTCATCTTGACATTTCCAATCTGTGTGGTATTTTCTAACAACTCGGGCCAATCTTCATTTAATAGCTCTCGCACCTAATTAGGCCAGCTCTAATGTTCTACTCGGCAGAGTGTCAAATCCAATGTCCAATTACACAGCAGATCAAGGCCAAAGGTCCGCCTCCACTACCTCTCGGGCTGATTATAGAAGAAGTGCCATGATATACAGAACGTTGAAAGAAGCGGGTCTGTCAGAGGAAGGAAGGAGAAACACTCGCACATCCACTCACATATAAAGGGGATCGATAACATGGGCGAAAAAGGCTGAGAGACTGTGAGGTGGCGATCTCAAACCCTGCTTGTCTCTTTCAGACAGAGTGTCTCTGTTACACCAAGCTAACACACACAAAGACCTCTCAGTGCTGAAGTCGCACCACAACGAAGAATCACATCTGAACATTACCAGAATGCTAAAATCAATCATGAGCGCCATCTTTTAGTTTGACTGTAAAATGCACTCTAAGAAATGAAACGCTGAGCTTACTTAACCAAGTTATGTGAACTGGTTCTGCTAAGTAGCTTAAATGTGAAGATTAATAATGTTGTTACGTTAAAAGTAAACATATATTACTATTTACATTTAAGCAACTGGGTTTATTGGGACCAGCTGACATAACTTGGTTAAGTAAACTATGAAAAACTTGTGTTCTTTGCGATCCGTTTTTAAAAAAATCTCCTTTAATCAATAACGTCTATCTGTCGAAATTGATCAAAATGAACGGAGCAGACCCTCTCCAGATGGCTCAGCTCCCATGCTTAATGTTGGATTTGTCGCCAGATGCTAAACACCGTACGTGGGCTTCACCTGGATCTGCTGCAACAGGATAAATAATCCGTGTTCGTGTGTATCAGAGCTGAAGAGCCCCTGGAGGAGCCTTTATGAGCAGAGATGGACTGAGGAGAATGGTTTGACAGGGAAATGACATGTGACTGTGCTAAAAGCACAGCAACACCTAATGGCAGAGGGGCTGGGGGGTAAAAGTTTCTTAAAAGCAACATTTAAAGAGCGCTCTAACTTATTCTGTTACAGTGCAATGCATCACTTGAGAACAATGAACAATACAGATGCGTGTTAGCGAATCGATTCAGAGACTTCACAGTCCGATCCTCCCCTGGTTACGTTTTTTAAGTTTGCCTTTTTAAGATGAAAACTTTCTGCTTCTGAGGAGATGTGAGCTTCTGTGGACCATAGAGGAGAGTTGGAGGGCAGTAAACTGTTGGGGTGGGTGCAAGCACACACGTGTGTGTGTGTGTGTGTGTGTGTGTGTGTGTGTGTGTGTGTGTGTGTGTGTGTGTGTGTGTGTGTGTGTGTGTGTGTGTGTGTGTGTGTGTGTGTGTGTGTGTGTGTAAGGTGGAGACTGCAGTGGTAATTGCAAGGGAAGAGCCATGTGCACGAAGGACGTTGAAGCTTATTAAAGGAGGAGACAGAGTGATTATTCACTATGGTCCTCTTGAGAGACTGACGCTGAAGTCATTGCTTTTAATTAACTCTGAAACGGTTTTGCGGATTAATAACAATATTAAGAAGGGAGCGAAGAGGAGACGCGCAAACACATCCTGGATCTGGTTCAAGCTTTTTAATTACAATTAAATAGACAAGATGGCACAATAACACAATAACCATGTCCTTTCTCCCCTCCTTTCTTATCCCTTCTTTCACTGCACGCATTTAAATTTGTCTCTGCCACGTCTTTTTGAACAAATCCAAGACACGTTACAGCAAGGCATTGACTTTTTCAAGTGAGTTTAAGATCAGTCAGTGTAATTGGCTCATGAGCTGAAAAGAACAAGCAAGGAAGGAGCCAGAAAAAGTGTGAGGAGAGGAAGTTGGAAACTAAATAAACTGATGTGCTGAAAATAGAACTCTTATTTTTTTCTGGTCTGGCTTAAAAAGTGTCAAAGTTCTGCGCAAAGTAGAAAAAGGCTCCAGAGGAAGTGGAGGAGGAAAGGGAAAAGTCACCGATATGGATGCTGGTTCCACACAGCTGATAAGAACTCCTGAGGAGGGAGGATCACATGTTAGGGGGGGAAAACACCACTGCAAAGGTCTAGAAACCCAACACTTCAGCGAGGCCAAAAGATGATAAAATACTAGTATTGTTTGCAATTCCCCAGTCGCCGTTGTCCCAACTCGCTGTGTAAGTTTCTGCAGCTTTAATGAGCTGAGTAAAGCTCCAGTGAGACTGTAGGAGTTTCACTTTGACTCTCAACACTTAATCAGTGATGTAGTGTACGTTGGACAAATATTTATAACCATTCACAGTCATTTACACAAACGAAGGCTCGGGGGGCTTTTCCATCAACCAAAAACTCACAACCTAATAAAAATCATGAGAGGACTCCTCATTTATGCAGAAGCTGAGGACAGAGGGAGACAGAGGAGCAGTTGCCACTTTAAAAACATTACTTGGGTCTCTGGAGATGAACACAGTGTGCAGCTAACTTAAGTACATCCACACCCTCCTCTTGAGACTACAATGAAGCAGGAACAGAAGGCGTTTTTATAGGAACATATGTTCTTTTCCCCTCTTCTATATATCAATGCTTTTACACCCACCCATAAACATTACTGTTGAGTAAGGCATTATACATGGAGCCCTGTTTTTCTTTCTTGATGTGAGGGGGGTAGGTAAAGAAATTAACCTTTAGCTGCTACTGCAGGTTCACATTGGTGCCATTTCAGTAGTTTCAGTCTAAGTTTAGTTTACACTATGATTCCAGGGATATCTTTAGATTCAAATCAGGTCAAAAGCTGCTCTAATTTATAGCTCCTCTACTATTTTGAAAATTTTATTTGAAAGATTTTTAACTATCTTTCTCATGTGATTGTTGATGAGTTGTCATGATGCTCATCACTGCATCTGTGTGTGTGCATGCGTGCTTGTGTGTGTGTGTGTGTGTGTGTAATTTACTTTGATTCCTTTGACAGAGACACAAAGTGCAGCAGAGATTGTCAAGCATCAATTTAAACATTAGAGATGCATGGTGGGAAGTGTGACACATTTACCTCCCTTATCTTGTTAATTCTGCAGCTATTATATCATATTGGTTAAGACAGATCCCACAAGTGCTTCTAATGAAGTAATAAAATTCTGAGTCCCTCACTGCCAGCTAAACGAGTTTGACGGAATGAATTATGGAGGCAAGTGAAGGGGAAAAAAATAAACTCATTTAATGTCAGAATTATGGCAGAAAAGGGTGAATATATATATATATATATATATATATATATATATATATATATATATATATATATATATATATATATAATATGGTTTATTTATTTATTTAGTTTAGTTATTTATTTTGATAGCCAAAATGTTTGCTAGAGCCACTTTGAAGATAAAAGATTTGTCGGATTGCTGGAAGTTTGACGCGCGCATTAGGAGAGGACCCTTCGGGGCGCACAATAATATTAGAGAATGATGCATCAAAGAAGCAGAGAAAACATCACATGGATGCACTTAACGCAGCTGGGTGTAGGTGCGGGAAAGCAACGGGATTAGGTGAGTTTACGGTGCCTAACGAGTAAAGTCTGTGTTTTTATTCTTATTTTGGGCAAAATTCGAAAAGTTATTCCAAGCAGCTGTCACAGAACAACAGCCATATTTCAAAAAACGCAGTTCAATAATAATAACAACACTAATAATAATGATGAATAAAACTGTAATGATACAGAATGTCTTAAAATAAATGTCAAGCCGGACGAGCGCATCTTCACATCATCGCTTCCCTCCTTTTTTTCCATCATCTGTCCGGATTTTCCTCCTTGAACCTGCCGCTCATTTTTCAGAAAGCGATAAAAAGACAAACTTTCGGTCCTTTCTGCAGATAAATAAATACATTTAGGATGAAAGTAACAAAAGAACCGCTCGCGCGTGCTGCGCTCGCGCTCCGCCAGGACCGTCTCCGTGCTCCGGATCGCAGCGCGCCTTCATCTCCGGACGCTTCGCTGGAGGAGCGACGCAGCTGTGCGACCGGACGGTAAGATCATCTCCAGCCGCGCTTTAACGGTGGACGGTAGCTGTCCCGCGTCTCTCACACAGTCTCACTTTATTTGGAAGCTTGTGAAGGATAAAAAAAGCTAATCTTTTCTTCTAATCTACAAGATTAAAATAAAAGACCCAAGGAGAGCAAGCGCCCACAAAAGGACAGAAAAGTCAAAAAGCATTTCCTCACCTGTCCATTCTTGCAGAGATCTGCCCACATGCTGGTGCCGTCCCCTCCTCTCATCAGCACATGGTAGATGAAGAAGTATGTACCCGGTATGCTGCAGATGAACTTGCCTGAAATACCATCGTAGTTGTTGCCAATGTTGGTGACCACGTCGTCAAACTTTAGGATCTCGTAGCCTTCGTGGGGGTTCTTAAGCCCGGCATAGAAGGCCACCCGTGGCACTGTGTTGTAGGTGGCTGTGCTGATAGCTCCGTTACCCCCCAACCCCAAAATCCCAGTCCTCCCATGATCTCCTCTGTCACCTGGAGGCCCAGCTGGTCCTGGCGGTCCTGGTTCTCCAGGTGGACCCGGTGGTCCAGGTGGTCCGGGCTTTCCCGGCCTGCCTGGTTTCCCTTGTGGACCCTGAAGTAAGGTGGAAGGTGGAAGAACGTTGCTGTGGTCGGTCAACGCCTCAGCTTCAGCCTGCAGACCGGTGGAGCTTGTGCTGCTGGCCGGAGTGCCCTTGTTCAAGTAGGGGTCGCACACCATCCGACAGGTGCCCAGCATCTCGTAGTGGCTGGCATCAGTGCCCACGGAGCTGACGAGTACGGGGATGAGCACCACCAGCACCAGGACCAGCATAACCCCCACAGCAGCCGCCACCAGGGTCTTCCTCCCGATGCTGAGTCGGGGAAGGGGCTGTGCTGCCAGCGTGGGTCTCCCGGGGGCAGAAATGGTGACTGTTTGGTGTGGGGAGCCTGTCACCGAGGAAAGGGACCCAAAGATCCCAGGAAGAGTTGCAAGAGGAGCGGCGAGTGTGTGAGGGTGAGACAGAGACCCACATACACTTAATACAGCTCACTGCTCCACTCAGTCACACTCAAGTAGGCAAGCAGTCACTCAAACATACAGGAAAGACTTAAGGAAAGCCAAGCACACACAGGGAGACATTCAGAGCATACTTACAAACACAATGTGACTTGTGAGAAGAAGCAAGAAGTATGCAGAGCCCAGAGGAATGGAGTGAGAGACAGAGGGAGGGAGAGGGAGAGAATGAGAGTGGGTGAGCGTCAGAGATACAGAGCAGCCACTGTGAGTGTGTGTGGATGTGAGTGTGTGTGTGAGTGTGTGTGAATGTGTGTGTGGTGAGTTTGTGGTGCCGTGTTCTCAGGCTTGGCGTTTTATACGGCAGTAGCTGCGGAGACCCCCCCACCGCCACCCCTCTGCTCTCCCATCGAGTGAGAGGTTGGTGTGGTTACGTCCCCTTTTCTCTCCGGCTCCCTCAGACCCACACACCATCCTGCATTTCTCTCCGCCGCTCTCCCGACCGACAGAGGAACCAACACAACGCCGTGGCCACCTTCCTCTTTCTCTCCTTTCCCCACTTCTGATGTTGTTTCTCACTCTCTTGCTTTCTCTTCTCTCTCATCAGCATCCAGCCTCTAAAAATAAAGATAGAGCTGTTGAAAGACAATCTTTTTTTTTCTTTTCTGGAGGTGGCTTGAGGAGATTAATGCATATATGTGCAAAGACAACACTTAAATCTGCCATGCCAGGAATTGTTTGCTTAGAAAAAAGGTGCTAATTATTGAGCTTAAGAATAAACTCATAACCCTGTAGAGTGACCCTTAAATAATGAAACAATCATGTTGGAAAAGTGAATGAAAACTTTTCAGATTCACGGCTTTGTAAATATTCTCTTCTCTCCCCGTCAGAAAGCACGCTTCTTCATCTGAATGTGCTGAAACGATTACTTATTGGTGTCTTTTTTAGGGTATCGATTTCATGGTTTTTATCAAATTACGGCCGCTGTTTGGGAGGAAAAAAAATCAATGTGGAGCAATGATGTAATTTGTTTGACATTTTCATCCCTTGGAGTGAAGAAGGGTGAAGTAAGGAAGCAAATGACAAAGTGTGTGGATGGAAAACATTAATTATGAAAGGTTTTAGTTGTGTTTTCAGTATTTACGGGCTAGAAAGCGTTAAAAATAAAAGATGGAATGCTAGAATCACAATTTCTTTTGATTTATTTACTGTTCCCATATTTTATTTCCTTTTCCATCCTTGGATAAATTTATTTAGAATTTGGAATTTTAGAAACTTTTAGAAGAAATGAAAACTTTAGTTGCTGCGCTTTGCTTCTTGGGTGGTTTTCCTGCCTTGTTTTGCCAACTAATCTGCTAAAACTTTTGATAATTGTGAAGTCATCCTAGATGGTCATCGGTTTGTAAACGTCTGCCAACTCTCGTTTTGTTTTTTTATCCATCGTTTCATATTTCTGGCTCAGGACGGTTGGTGCTGGACTGGGATCTGGTGATGGATTGAGATGGATCAATGAGCAGGATGGCTGATTATTTGTCACCACCACACGTGACGTATCGCCAGTTATTTTTGCTGCATTTCTGATTCTTCGTCATCGTTAAACTTCAGCCCCACATTCACGCCATGTTGTCTAATTTATCACACAGCAGTGAGGATGATACTGGAATAACTGGCACACAGGTGTGACTGAGATGCATATTTGTCTGATTTGTTTTACTGCTCATAAGAGCCACCGCGTTTGTCTATATGAGGAAGCACACAAGCCCCAAATTGGTTTTGGGGTTTGTTCAGGGGGGCTTTGTTTGTTCTTCACACCTGCTGGCTTTAACTGCTAGTCATATTGCTTGGACGTGATTCTCCATATGGGTGAAGCACAGAGATCAATGCACACTGGAGAGCACAAATGGAGATTAATTCTGATAAAAGGGAGATGAAAAAATGGGGTTGCAAGTAATAAAGAGGGGGGAAAGACACATAAATTAGGGGTGTTAAATGCTGGAACAGCTGAGAACATGCTGTCATTTATACATACGTGCAATCCTGTTTTTTTCTTAAATCCACATCCAGGATTACAACATTTAGAAATGTTGACAGGCATAACACTAAAGAAAGGTTCTCACCCTTATCACAGCATCCTAGACCCCCACTGGCAGTTTGAGGCGCTGCTCCGTAGTGTGAAGTGATAATTAGGTGGGACACTTGTTTTTATCCAGTGGTGCTCATGGTGGAAAAGGGCATCTGGTCAAAGGGCATGGTGGGGTAAGCGTACCGGGACGCCAAGCCTGTCCCAGATTTAGTTTTGATATAGTTGTATAGTTTTCTGTTAGGAGAATTAAAATAGAGGTGATTTATTTCCAAAGTTTGTGGAAAAATGGATTTAAAAGATGTGGACGGACGTCAGAGAGCAAAAGATGAGGTAGAGAGAACTGAATTAACCCACTGGAGAAACTAGCTAAATCCGTTCCTGATATGACTTTTTTAACTTGACGTTTTCTCACTGACCTGAAACTATTGGCAATTAGTGGAGGAAAAATCACACAAGCCAATGAATAGATTTTCATTTGGAATCACGCTGAATGCATGGAAGGCGCTATACAAGTGCGGGTCATTTAAGCCAACGTTCAATTGTTTTGCTATGATTATGTGTTCTAAACATGTTCACATTTCTTTGCAATTCATTTTCTTCACAATTTAGTCCCAAACCATTTCCAAACTTGTGAGCTGTCGGCTAGCGCCCCTGCTAAACAACTAGCTAGCATGCGAGAAGTTACTGGATCTCCTTTTCCCTCTCTCTTTCCACCAAGAATTGTTTTCACCAGCCGCCACTGGATCCATCACGTTTTTGAATGTGTTGAAATTCTAGCATCACAACTGCAACACCCATGTGGCTTTTTTTAAGATGGTGCCAGAGTCCTCAGCTTGTCTGCTCCCCCTGGCTGTATGCTTTTTAGTGCTTCTTGGGTTTTTCTAAGGTTGTCGCTTGCTTTGTTTGCTTTCAGTTTGCTCTATTTAAAGCCATGCTATGCAACTTTTTCATATGTTTAAATCATTTTCTTGAGCCAAAATGTGCTAAAATGACCCTACAGGGTTAATGAATAGTCACTCAGACCACCATCGCCCCCTCAGGATACTACACTTGCAACTTCAGAGTATGCGGACCACTCAATAGTAAAGTGGAGCTGACATGCCTGACGCTGCAGTCTGCTTCCAGCATGTTTCCTGCATGTTTTAGATCATGAACACAGCTGATTTGTTTGATTTAGTGATGATCCCAGTACTGATGCTTTTTTTTGCCTAAACCTAACCAAACAACAGTAGAGAGCATAAGAAGAAAAAAATACAGGAATTCCCTTGGGACCGTCATCAAAGTCAAAATCTGGCCTCCCAAAATCAAAACTCCTGTCCTGTTGGTGGGTCAGCTCTGCAATGCTAAATAAAATATTAGTGCATCCCAGAGACAATATCTCTGAGAAATAGCTGAGAAAGAGGCTGCATTTGAAAACCTGGGAATTGGAGCTGATTTGTTTTGGCACTTAGAGTGCATTTAGTGATCTGCTTAAAATCTTTGACCCCATGAGTGAGCAGGTCAGTTCTTGTGAATACCTGCTTTACTTTCAGACTGTTTCTGTATTCTGAGAGACCTCGTGTATGAGAAATGATATTCTTGGATGTGGCTTTGCCCACAGCAATAACTCTATTACTTTTAGTTGAAAATGTTAAAACAAATCAACATTTAATCAGTTACACGTGAAACAAAAGTCAAGTACAACATCAGAGGTTTTATGTACAGCCCCAATAAAGAGAGAGCCATTCAGTCGGAAGTTAAATACTCACAGTAATGACTGCTTTAGATGAAAGTATTTATTGGCACATCCTGGTTTCTTCAAATTCAAATAAAAACACAGATCAAAGTTACTGTTTGCACAAACTGATGGCTTGGTTGTCATGTAAGTACATGTCATGCATCTTCTGTTGATACATAAAGGCAGTCCTGTTTACAATAGCTGCCATGTTTGTGCCCCTGAGAAGTTACCCCCCCCCCCCCCCCCCCCCCACACACACACACACACACGCACAGTCATGGTGTTAAATTACTAAGTCCATCAGCAAGGTAGGAAATGTGAAAGAACAAAAATTCACACCTGTTAAAGGTGTCCTAGAATGCAATTAATCAACAATCTAAAACAGAGCTTTGAGCCTCCAATAAGCATAAAAAAATTTTTTTATTGGCTTTCATCTGTCCCAGGAGCCCTGATACAGGCCATTTTAAACCCCCTTACTCAGGCCTTCAGTGAAATGAGCTGTTGACCCCTCCCACTCGGCCAGGACATGCTGATTGGTTGGTTTCCCCAGAAGGCCTCAGACACATGCAGGTTTGAGGAGGCGTGGCTCCCCCTTATGACGTGTTATGGAAGGCTTTCTCAGAACAGGAGGTTTTCTCTCACCTTTTTCAACTTTCTAATTTACATAAAAAGTAGGTCAAACATGACTTTGACTTTTTGGTATGCTACTGTTGACCACCCAAGCTGTCATTCTACAACAACAAGGAAAATGTTGGTTTACATTCTAGGTCCCCTTTAAGAAATCTGAGAATGATTTATTTATTTATTTATTTGAGTAGGGAGACATATCCCTGGTTTACCTGGAGGGGGTGGAACTTAAAATGTGTTCTGAAAGCAGCCACTAGGGGGCGATTGTTTGCTCTGGGTTTAAATTTTGAGCTGATAGGAAGCAGACTGATTTAGATCTCCTGACCTGACACACCTCTTAGTGCTTTTGTTCTGTTTTTGCTCAAAATCAGTGTTCAACTAAAATAATCTAAATGATCTAAACTAATCTTTCATGGTTGAAATGTATATGTACCTATCAAACCTTTCTGCCATCCAGTTAACTTTATTTATGTTTTACCTCTGAAAATCATTCCATAGCTGAGAGTTAAACAAAATGCAGTGAGACCGTGTTCATGCATTTATTTTCAGGTTCACATGCAAAAAAAAAATCATGAAATATGTGATTCAGGAAATCAATAAATATCTTGTAGTTTAACAAAAGTCTGAAAGATGCATGAACAGTTTTAGTAAAGCTGCTGGATTCTCCAGTGCTCCCAGAGCTGGCAGAGTCTTCCTGTACAAACAAAACCAAAATGAGTCTAAATCAGCAGGAGTCACAACTTCAAAACGCTGAGCTTGAAAACACAGAGTCTCCTCGTGAAAGATCTGAGAGAAGCTGCAGAAAGCAGTGGAGAGTGTATGAGTTTGTGTCATTAATTACAGCTTTTTCATTTTTACACCATATCACTGCCAGAAAGAGCTAAAAAAGATCCTAATCACAGAAGACTGGAAATACACCCGAAATCATCTGAACGTACAGTCACTACAGGGAAAATACATGCAGTGACAGCTTTGTTTATATTTTAGCCATGAACACAAACTGTGTCAGTGTTACCGTAAAAATGAGGTGGATGAGAGTTTATTATATGAAGGAGGCAAAATTCTGACAGCTGATGTCAGTGAAAAGTGAGAAAAGCTTTTGAAAGCCAACAGCAGAGCAGATGCGGAGACTGAGACGGAGCAGGAAACCACAACCTCAGTAGCATTGTGTCCAGACATCAGCCACATCCAAACACACCTCAAAAGCTTTTAATCACTTTGTTGTTCTCCCTGGTTACAAAGAGATGGGAAGGCAGAACAAATGTGTTTCCAAGAGTTTCAGAGGTGCTCAAGGGACAGCCGCCGAACATAAAAGAGTATAAAAATACTTTAAAGAATTGGATTTTTTTTTTTGAGGAAAGCTTAACAGGTCAAAGAAACAACAACAACATAAAAACCCCACCACAAACACATAGATGTCTCATCTCTGGTTGAGTTTGTGTCTCTGATTTGCTTCCCTTGTGTTGCTCCTGGACGACGCTTATCAAAGAGCTTCTTTCATAAGTGCCAGGATCAAGCCACCGCTGTGACTGCTTGGCACCCACTGAGACGGTTTGAAGATGCCTAGGGAGGGGGTGGGCTTCAAGAGATCGAAGGCGAGGCAAAGGAACTCAAAATTGAAGATGGTGATTGAAGGGGACTGTGTATTTGTGCGTTTAAAAGAAAAGTGGGAAAAAAAATGGGTTCAAGAGGGGAAAATGCCCTCTGCTCCTGCTAGTAGAACACTGTCTGTGTGGAGTGGTTCATGACAGAAAGAGATTGTGTGTGATGGGGGGTGGTGGACGGGGGTATTTCTGAGTCTGGGGAGGAGTTGTTTTACGATATATGTGCTGAGAAAATTAATATGTATTTGGTTAAAGCCGCCTCTGCCTGGGTGATTTCTTGCTGACGTGCAGCGCAGAACATCCAGGTGAAGGCAGACAGTGAAGGACACGACTCCAGGTGGAAAAGAGCAGCACACACATAAACATAAAACACCCCGAGGCCATGGATTCCTCCTCACTGCAGAAACCGGGGTTCCATCAAGCCTGACATCTGCTCTGTTTACTAAAGCGTGTGACAGCGCGGCATATTAACAAGACACCATAATTGTGACCGCGCCGAGCAAAAAGGGGAGCCGGGCCGGTGTTCCTATCCGAGTACGGGAGGGGGGGGTTCATGGCTGCACGATGAATCTTGACAGCAAAGTAATTTGTTGTAATGGCCGTGCGTGCTATGTCACACGTGCAGTGAAATCACCTTTACAAGTTGCACTCCTTCCTGCAATGAGCTGATTACAGCTGCATGCTCTGTTTGCAAGATTATGAAATATTTACCAGCTGATTACAGAGTCACACATCAGTGAAGATGTTTGTGTGTGAACAGTACCTGTTTACCTGCAGATTTGGGGATTTTTGAGTTATTTTTTGTGAGTGAGCAGTCAAGCTGAAGGGCAAACTTTTGTTTAACTATTTCTTTAAAACGAAGTCAAGTGAGAAATTTCAGGTTTGCTCTTTGACCTCCGCAGCTGAAGGTCTGACTATTATATCCAGGAATCCTAATGAGTGTGGTAATGTATTATGTGTGCGTGTGATTCATGTGCGCTCTCCCCCCTCAGCCTGCTTCGCCTGCAGCGAGCTGGTTGTGGCTTCACTCCGTCTCGACTCTTCTCCCCTCAGGCTCCCAAATGATGGGATGACCTTTCCACCTCGGCCTGAGCTGGGATGTCACACGCAGCATGAAATGAAAACTCATCACCTTGCTAAACACTTCACATCACTCTTTGCTCTGCCTTTCTCCTGCTGCTGCATCTGATTTAAATTCTGCCTCATATGAAAGGTCAGACTTCTACATTCTTAGGATACATTACCTCTAAAGATTTAAACGCCTGCTTTTAGTTGGTGGAAGACAAAAAAAGGAACTATTAAAACTGATCAAATGACTGTTAATTTGCTACTGATAACTGCTGATATTTGACAGAAAAAGTGGTAAGATGTTGTGATGCTCACTGCAGATAAGTGATATTTTCTCTCATCCTCTCTTCTCTCTGTCTTTGTTTGTTTTTCTTTCTTCTCATCTGACCCACAGGGATGTCCCAAGGTGATTTCCTTCATCCAGGCCTTGAAGGTGAGAAGCTGTCAAAACCACAGTTTGAGTCCAGAGACAGCGCTCTGTGGCCCGGCCGTGCTCCCAGCATGGAGGAGCTGTGGCAGAGCGGGGTTTGGTCCTGGGAGAGGAGGATCAGGCTTTATAGGAGTTGAAAACCCCCCTGCAGGTGTGATGAGGAAGTAAATTGGGATTTTTGACAGTTCGATGTTAAATTTTCTCTGTTTTAAATTCATGTTTTCATTGCAAATAACAAGCAAGCTTTTAGTAAAACTTATTCACACCATCATTACAGAAATGTTAATATTGTATTTAACGTTTTATGTTCTGTGAAGCAGATTTCAAATGATGTTTTTTTTATCTTCTTGTTAAACCAGTGGGATCTTACTTATTATTGTGGAACCATCTTCATCTTATAGATGGCTAATATATAGTTTACAGGCATGCTATTGATGAGTCTGTAACACTTTATAAATCATTAATAAATGTTTCTTATAGGGTGAGAAAGAGAGAACACTGACCAGTTTCTTGCAACATAGTGAGCCAAATTTCATTTATCGATCACATTGAATTGATTCCTATTAAACATTTATTAATAATTCATAAAATGTAATTGTGAGTCATTAAAGGTTGAATAGAACACCAAAGTGACATCTAGTGTGTAGAGGTTGTAGTTGCAACAATGGAACAAAGTTTCCAGCCGTCAGGATGTCAGGTTCACTGCTGATGCATGAAGTGACCAGCCAGCACCATGTCCAGTGACGAATCATACAGGGTAAGGACTAATTTCTACTAATATGTTTATTTTACAACAGTATTTACCGTTAGAACATCTTCTGGGCTCAGAAGCAGCTGCTTATCTTGTCCGCTATTTCCACAGAGCCAGCCTCGCTGTGCCGAGCTGACTGTTTACCGTATTTGGAAACCCATAATGGTGCCATTCTGCACACCTCTAAACGCCTCGTGGAGGTATTATTTATTATATTATATTTTATTAAAATGTAGCTTTTTTTTTCCATTATTCCATATTCAACCTTTAATAGCATATCTATAAACTATTTATTAGCCATTTATAAGAGGAGCCTTATTTGTACAATGGTACCAATGGGCAAAAATGTTATTACAATAATTGGTACCTAAAATGGTACCATTACTGTAGTTATTGACTCATTATCATCATAGGTCTGACATGTAGCATTTGGTTATTTGCTCGTTTTAAAGGGGAACTAGAATGTAAACCAACATTTTCCTTGTTGTTGTTGAATAAGACAGCTTGGGTGGTCAAAGCCGTGTTTGACCTACTTTTTATGTAAATTAGAAAGTTGAAAAAGGTGAGAGAAAACCTCCTGTTCTGAGAAAGACTTCCTTAACATATCATGAGGGGGAGCCACGCCTCCTCAAACCTGCATGTGTCTGAGGCCTTCTGGGGAAACCAACCAATCAGCATGTCCTGGCCGAGTGGGAGGGGTCAACAGCTCTTTTCACTGAAGGCCTGAGTAAGGGGGTTTAGAATGGCCTGTATCAGGGCTCCTGGGACAGATGAAAGCCAAAAAACATTACTTATGCTTTTTGGAGGCTCAAAGCTCTGTTTTAGATTGTTGATTAATTGCATTCTAGGACACCTTTAATGTGCTGCTGTTGTGATTTTTTTGTTTCTGTTGACTGTTTTTCAGTCAGCTTCTATTTTCAAAGTTTTTGGCAAAAACAAAAAACAGTGAATGACTTGATTATGTCAAGTTTATACTTAATCATCAGGGTTTTTAAAAGTAGATTTTAGAGTTTTAAATGTTCTCCGTGATCTCGTTCTCCCTCTGACGTGTTGTCCTCTCTCCTCTCCTTAAGTGTTTATTGGACTCACCTGCCCCTTGTTATCCTACCCACCTGATTCCTGATTACCCTCATGTATTTAAACCCTCTGTTTGTGCTTGTCTGTGTCAGATCCTCATCTTGTCTTCTCGTTGTGTCGCTATACCATTATTCATATTAAACAGCTCTTTTGGCTGCCAGTCTACCTCCTGTTCCTGCTCACCTGCGTTTGGGTCCTATTGCAACAACCAACATCATAACATTAATGAGGTTCTGAAAGGTTTTGTCAGATGGATGCGGGTCTTTCGTTTGATTAGTTTGATCCACTGCATGCAATAATTTTTGATTAACATTTTTATATATTAATGATCTAAATGATCAAAACCAAATTTCACATAGGGTTGTCACTACAGTGGCGAGTGTGTGTTGATGTTATACACGAGTTACAGCTTTGGACTAACATAGTGTGTGAAGTGACAGTAATTTGTTTTTTTATGTTCTAAAAAGTATTTACGTGATATTTTAATATTAAGTAAAAATTCCAAGTCGTGCAACTGATTGAACAAAATACATCTATAAATGTAAATGAAGTTCAAATTTGAATATTTTCTGTCTAAATCTGAATATGAAACACTGAAGTCATCTGTGTAAGAGGTCAATTCAATCAGTTTCTGTTTCAAACATTCCTGATTTTGAGATCATTAAACTGAATTTCAAAAAGAAACACATTTTTAACATTTTCTAACTCTGAGTGTTAGAATGAGACAAACATAACAACGTGTGCATTTTATTTTTATTTTCTTGGATAATTGATTTGTTGTAGAAGCAGTTCTTTTACATCTGTTGATCTCTTAACTTGAAACCTCACATGCGCTGGAGCAGATGAGATCCCTGGCACAAGTTGCCATGGTGATACTTGCCTGTAAGAAGTGATCCACCTTAATAAAAATTAAATGCCCAGATGTGAAGTGACTTCACTGTGTTAAATGCCATGCAACAGTAAAACAGCAATAAAAAATAAAAACCCTAACAACAGAGACAGAAAATATGACAAACAGAGAAACACCTCAGCATCACTTCAGATGACAAAACTTTTCAAATGCTGTGTTTTTAGTTTCCTGGTGTTTTTTGAACTGTAAACACAAATGTTCCTGATTTATGTCTTTTTGTTGTTTCTGCACCCGAGAGGCAGCAGCACTATTGTACCCTTGTTGTTAAATAACTTGCATAAGTAAAAACTCTGTGAACACTAATTATTAAACTATGCAAAATGATGAATGCATTCCCTTGTAGTGATATTAATAATAGATTCTCTAAGTCATAAGCTAATAATTGTATCCCTCTTTCTGCTGCTCTCCAGCACCACTGCACAAGAACACTAAAGGTCAAGGCTATACGGGTAACAGATGCATAATGAAATCAGCCCATATTTCACTGTAAGCATATTGAGTGTGTGTGTGCGCGTGTGTGTGTGTGTAATCTGTGGGGATTTTGCAGGTTGAAGCAATAAAGCTGCTGTTTAAGCATTTCTTCATCAACAAAAATCTACTAATGCAGGAAAAAAAAACTCCATCTACATATTTATCCATAAGGTAAAATGATAGTTAAAAAAATATTTCACTCTCAATAATGGAGTCATCATCCTCCTCTCTGACCCTCCCCCCTGCACCGTCTCCCCTGTCTTCCTCTGTCAGTCTCCGCCAAGGCTCTGACCCATGACCTCTGACCTCAGTCAGCTATACTCGTGCCAGCCTGCAGCTTCTGTCTCTCGGCACAAAGGGTCCACCCCGGCATCGAGCGTTACGCAATAAAACTGTATAAATTCATCTGTTTAAGTCACAGGCAGCACTGAGTGTGTGTTTCTGATGAAGCCTCCTGCAGCTCATACCCCTGAAGCCCTCGTGTCATCCATCTCAGTCAGGACTCATATAGTCATCATGAAGGAGAGAACAACACATCATTAATATGAAAATCGTTAATATGGATCTGGGAGCAGGGTTAGCGCATCAAGAAGTATGAGAAATTCATAATTAGTAATGCTGCATCTGCACTTTTGGGTGATCATTTATTTATAAAAATGCAACAATAGGTAGAGAAAGACGTTCTATATACCATATATTAACATATTTTGTTTGTTAGACTTGATTTGAGCCTCTGGACAGATGTGGGAGTCTGTGTTGTCCGTCTGCAACACGCTCTCAGCAGTAACAGCTGACCTTGACCTTGCATGTTGCCTCTGTTTATGATTTTTATTTGACTTTTTTCTTGCTGCTGAGTGTTTTCGTTTTCCTCTGAAACCTCTCAAGATCCACGAGTGAGCTGACCACCTGACATCACACCTGGATACAATAAATGTTTCTAATTTCTCCCACGAGATTAAGAGAGAAGGAGAGAGCCAGACGGAAAAAAACGAGGAGATTGAGAGGTGGAGTGTAAAGGGGAGCAACCCAAAATGCAGAGGTACCCTCCCTCCTACCTCTGTACAGCATGGCAGTTAATTTAAATTCTGCAAGGAGACAACCCATAAATCACCTCCATTCTGACTAATGGCTTCTGCACTGAGGGAAAACTCTCGCCTCTCTACCTGGAGACTTTCTGCACTGCAAAAAAATCTAGGCTACATAAAACTTGTGTGCATGGTGTGTGTGTATAAATATATATATTGAGTTTATATGAGTTTTTCATTCAGACAGACAGTTTTTGAAAGAGTCAGCATCACAACTAACATCTCTCCACACGAGCAGCTTCCACTGGAGGCAGAAATCCCCTCGTGCTGGTCCATAATTAGCCTCCATAACTGCAAGTGTCTGACGTCAGAAGAGAGTGACAGAAAAATAACCTTGGACTGGATTCCAAAATAAGTCACCCTGGGTTAGTGCACACACTCAGTCAGAAACAATTCTCCATGTTTACTTTTACACACTTAAGCCGTGAGACCTCTCGGGTTTTGCCGAGTTTTTAATTGCTCACTGCAAATATTTTCTTTTTGAGTGCACGTGTGTGCTTCCAGCTGTTCTATTTTCAAAGTGAGAGAATCATTTAAGCTGCAGTAAGTAAAAACAGCAACATCTTAAAATACTTAAAGTGGAGTGTTTATTACGTCTGTAACCCTATTTACCAGTTTAAATCAACGCAGCATTAAAGAGCAAGATCAGGTCGATGTCAGCTCATTTATTCTTTTGAGTTTGAATAGCAAATATTTTTGTTTGTGTTTTTCTCTGTGATTTTATTATTGATATCAGGTGAAAAAAGATTTAAAAAATGTATGTGTCAACCCTATTTTTTATTTAAATCATCACATTATGACAATATGTATTAGATATAAAGCAGAACACAGAGAAAACAGTAGAAACAGGCTGACTTTATATTTTACTATTTTGTGTTTGTGTTTAGTTTCAGCTGCTGTTGACATGAATGTTGTTGTGAAAATGCAAACGTTCTGCTTTTACAGCTTGTGTTCACATAAACAGCATTTGGGGGTCCAGGTTCCAAGGAAAAAAAAATCTTCAAACACATTTTTATGCAGAAACAAACCTTTTTATAGATTTTTATTCATTTTGTCTTTTTCATTTCAGCCCATTCTTATGACTCTTCTCACTAAAACATTTTCAGCTCCTTAAGTGGCTCCTCAGACGTTTTTACAGTTTACATGTATTTCTATTTAATTCATCAACATGCAATGGTGAGGTAAAGCACATTTTAAACTACAAAAGCAAATACTTGTCTCAATTTGAGCATGTCAGCATCTCTTCCATGTACTGCCCCCACCTGTCTCTCTCCTGTTCCTCCCCTTCCTGGTCAGTCCAGACATGAAGACACACAGACAGTTTCTCAATCTCAAGGAACCTCGCCTTGCCTTGCCAGGCCAGACGCCTTGCTTATGAGGACAATGTCCTTCCTTGGTCAAAGAAAACGTTAAATGGAACAGACTTACCCTACGTGACCACGGCCGGCCAGAGCCCGCCCCCTGCTTACGTGCTCTGTTTATGTCCCGCCCATCATAGTAATTTTAAGTTACAATATAGATGTATATCGATACAATATAGATGTATATCGAGACTTTTACTTTTTAATTGTGTATATGTTGGTTAAATCAAATGTGTAAGTGAGTTAGCACCTGTTAGCCCCCGAAGCTGCAACTACTAACCAACTAATCAACCATAGATAACTGGTTTGGATGTAAATAAACATTTTACATAAAAGCCCAATAGTTACAATTGGTTGACTTACATTTAGAGTGAAAAATTGCCCTTGAAGTAGCTGCTGCCGGCTCCTGATCAGATCTGTTTGAAAATACCACGCTGCATTCTGGGAAATGTTTGACCAAGAGAAGGCACCAAGGCACCTCTCATGTATCCTTGCTCAATTAGCTAAACGGCTAACAAACAGAGGACAGATGCCTTGGAAGCACATGAACATTGGAACCGATTGGAACACGCCTTGGCGGTTCCTGATGACGTATCTCCTAGGCAACCGGGGCGGGATCAAGGCATCAAGGCGAGGTTCCTTGAGATTGAGAAACACCCACAGATATGAAGACATGCAGACACACAGACATGAAGACACGCAGACATGCAGACACACAGATATGAAGACACATAGACATGAACACATGCAGACATGAAGACATGCAGACACACAGATATGAAGACATGCAGACATGCAGACACACAGATATGAAGACACATAGACATGAACACATGCAGACATGAAGACATGCAGACACACAGATATGAAGACATGCAGACATGCAGACACACAGATATGAAGACATGCAGACATGCAGACACACAGATATGAAGACATGCAGACATGCAGACACACAGATATGAAGACATGCAGACACACAGATATGAAGACATGCAGACATGCAGACACACAGACATGAAGACATGCAGACACACATATATGAAGACATGCAGACAAACAGATATGAAGACATGCAGACATGCAGACACACAGACATGAAGACATGCAGACATGCAGACACACAGACATGAAGACATGCAGACACACAGATATGAAGACATGCAGACACACAGATATGAAGACATGCAGACATGCAGACACCCAGACATGAAGACATGCAGACACACAGATATGAAGACATGCAGACACACAGATATGAAGACATGCAGACACACAGATATGAAGACATGCAGACATGCAGACACACAGATATGAAGACATGCAGACATGCAGACACACAGACATGAAGACATGCAGACACACAGATATGAAGACATGCAGACATGCAGACACACACACATGCACACACACAGCT
>SSNS01000118.1:96908-125414 GCA_006937985.1 Aphyosemion australe
GCTTCCTGTCTTGTCAAAATAAAACTTTCTAAAGTCCGTGTGACCGGTTTCTGCAGCAGCGTATTCTTCCGAGCATTCTTGTTGATCTACACAACTAAAGCTTTGTGTGAGGTAATTTAAGATAATTCCTTATTATTGTAACATTTGTGCAGAACTAAACAACAGACAGAATGACATTTTAGTTCAGAGAAGTTCAATAAACAGCTGAGATGAACTCACATCTCAGCCTGGACTTTTCTCTTAAAGGAACAGTAACATTAGGCTACAACAGCTTTTAATATTGCCACATATGGATCATTACCATATTTAGAAGTGTTTTCAAATTTTTACTGTTTCATAATAATTCCAAATAATTGAAAAATGATGAACTCTAATAATTTTCTGATTCTGTTGGTTTATTTTTCTGTCTAAACCTAGTGTCAACCCCCTTATTTCAAGTATTGTAGCAATAATGTTATGTATAATATGTAAAATATCACTGATGATGTGCATTGTCTTTTAATGTTGAATTTATTGATTAATCAAAAACAATAGAGGATCAAATACATCCTTCACAGAGGAGAGGGAAAATCATTTTGATATTTAAAAATCAGATGTGGGCTGGAAAATCTTTTTAATGTGTTGAATCGTTTAAAATAGCATCATGAAATGTATCGAATCGAAAATCGTTTTCAAATCATTAAAGAATCGTCAGCAGGGATGAATCGTATCGAATCGTATCGCCAGAGGGTTTACCGTATCGTTAATGTATCGTATCGCCAGTAGCGTATCGAGATACGTATCGAATCGGCCTCAGTGGTGGAGATTCACATCCCTAATGCAGACATGAAGACATGCAGACACACAGATATGAAAACATGCAGACATGCAGACACACAGACATGCAGACATGAAGACATGCAGACACACAGATATGAAGACATGCAGACATGCAGACACACAGACATGCAGACATGCAGACACACAGATATGAAGACATGCAGACACACAGACATGAAGACATGCAGACATGCAGACACACAGATATGAAGACACATAGACATGAACACATGCAGACATGAAGACATGCAGACACACAGATATGAAGACATGCAGACATGCAGACACACAGATATGAAGACACATAGACATGAACACATGCAGACTAGGGATGGAGAGATTCACCGATCTGAGCCGNAAACAGCAACATCTTAAAATACTTAAAGTGGAGTGTTTATTACGTCTGTAACCCTATTTACCAGTTTAAATCAACGCAGCATTAAAGAGCAAGATCAGGTCGATGTCAGCTCATTTATTCTTTTGAGTTTGAATAGCAAATATTTTTGTTTGTGTTTTTCTCTGTGATTTTATTATTGATATCAGGTGAAAAAAGATTTAAAAATGTATGTGTCAACCCTATTTTTTATTTAAATCATCACATTATGACAATATGTATTAGATATAAAGCAGAACACAGAGAAAACAGTAGAAACAGGCTGACTTTATATTTTACTATTTTGTGTTTGTGTTTAGTTTCAGCTGCTGTTGACATGAATGTTGTTGTGAAAATGCAAACGTTCTTCTTTTACAGCTTGTGTTCACATAGCATTTGGGGGTCCAGGTTCCAAGGTAAAAAAAATCTTCAAACACATTTTTATGCAGAAACAAACCGTTTTATAGATTTTTATTCATTTTGTCTTTTTCATTTCAGCCCATTCTTATGACTCTTCTCACTAAAACATTTTCAGCTCCTTAAGTGGCTCCTCAGACGTTTTTACAGTTTACATGTATTTCTATTTAATTCATCAACATGCAATGGTAAGGTAAAGCACATTTTAAACTACAAAAGCAAATACTTGTCTCAAGTTGAGCATGTCAGCATCTCTTCCATGTACTGCCCCCACCTGTCTCTCTCCTGTTCCTCCCCTTCCTGGTCAGTCCAGACATGAAGACACACAGACAGTTTCTCAATCTCAAGGAACCTCGCCTTGCCTTGCCTGCCAAGGCATTGCCTTGCCAGGCCAGACGCCTTGCTTATGAGGACAATGTCCTTCCTTGGTCAAAGAAAACGTTAAATGGAACAGACTTACCCTACGTGACCACGGCCGGCCAGAGCCCGCCCCCTGCTTACGTGCTCTGTTTATGTCCCGCCCATCATAGTAATTTTAAGTTACAATATAGATGTATATCGAGACTTTTACTTTTTAATTGTGTATATGTTGGTTAAATCAAATGTGTAAGTGAGTTAGCACCTGTTAGCCCCCGAAGCTGCAACTACTAACCAACTAATCAACCATAGATAACTGGTTTGGATGTAAATAAACATTTTACATAAAAGCCCAATAGTTACAATTGGTTGACTTACATTTAGAGTGAAAAATTGCCCTTGAAGTAGCTGCTGCCGGCTCCTGATCAGATCTGTTTGAAAATACCACGCTGCATTCTGGGAAATGTTTGACCAAGAGAAGGCACCAAGGCACCTCTCATGTATCCTTGCTCAATTAGCTAAACGGCTAACAAACAGAGGACAGATGCCTTGGAAGCACATGAACATTGGAACCGATTGGAACACGCCTTGGCGGTTCCTGATGACGTATCTCCTAGGCAACCGGGGCGGGATCAAGGCATCAAGGCGAGGTTCCTTGAGATTGAGAAACACCCACAGATATGAAGACATGCAGACACACAGACATGAAGACACGCAGACATGCAGACACACAGATATGAAGACACATAGACATGAACACATGCAGACATGAAGACATGCAGACACACAGATATGAAGACATGCAGACATGCAGACACACAGACATGCAGACATGCAGACACACAGATATGAAGACATGCAGACACACAGATATGAAGACATGCAGACATGCAGACACACAGACATGAAGACATGCAGACATGCAGACACACAGATATGAAGACACATAGACATGAACACATGCAGACATGAAGACATGCAGACACACAGATATGAAGACACGCAGACATGCAGACACACAGATATGAAGACACATAGACATGAACACATGCAGACATGAAGACATGCAGACACACAGATATGAAGACATGCAGACATGCAGACACACAGACATGCAGACATGCAGACACACAGATATGAAGACATGCAGACACACAGACATGAAGACATGCAGACATACAGATATGAAGACATGCAGACATGCAGACACACAGATATGAAGACATGCAGACATGCAGACACACAGATATGAAGACATGCAGACACACAGATATGAAGACATGCAGACATGCAGACACACAGACAGTTTCTCAATCTCAAGGAACCTCGCCTTGCCTTGCCAGGCCAGACGCCTTGCTTATGAGGACAATGTCCTTCCTTGGTCAAAGAAAACGTTAAATGGAACAGACTTACCCTACGTGACCACGGCCGGCCAGAGCCCGCCCCCTGCTTACGTGCTCTGTTTATGTCCCGCCCATCATAGTAATTTTAAGTTACAATATAGATGTATATCGATACAATATAGATGTATATCGAGACTTTTACTTTTTAATTGTGTATATGTTGGTTAAATCAAATGTGTAAGTGAGTTAGCACCTGTTAGCCCCCGAAGCTGCAACTACTAACCAACTAATCAACCATAGATAACTGGTTTGGATGTAAATAAACATTTTACATAAAAGCCCAATAGTTACAATTGGTTGACTTACATTTAGAGTGAAAAATTGCCCTTGAAGTAGCTGCTGCCGGCTCCTGATCAGATCTGTTTGAAAATACCACGCTGCATTCTGGGAAATGTTTGACCAAGAGAAGGCACCAAGGCACCTCTCATGTATCCTTGCTCAATTAGCTAAACGGCTAACAAACAGAGGACAGATGCCTTGGAAGCACATGAACATTGGAACCGATTGGAACACGCCTTGGCGGTTCCTGATGACGTATCTCCTAGGCAACCGGGGCGGGATCAAGGCATCAAGGCGAGGTTCCTTGAGATTGAGAAACACCCACAGATATGAAGACATGCAGACACACAGACATGAAGACACGCAGACATGCAGACACACAGATATGAAGACACATAGACATGAACACATGCAGACATGAAGACATGCAGACACACAGATATGAAGACATGCAGACATGCAGACACACAGATATGAAGACATGCAGACACACAGATATGAAGACATGCAGACATGCAGACACACAGATATGAAGACATGCAGACATGCAGACACACAGACATGAAGACATGCAGACATGCAGACACACAGACATGCAGACATGCAGACACACAGACATGAAGACATGCAGACACACAGACACACAGATATGAAGACACATAGACATGAACACATGCAGACATAAAGACATGCAGACACACAGATATGCAGACATGCAGACACACAGACATGAAGACATGCAGACATGCAGACACCCAGACATGAAGACATGCAGACACACAGATATGAAGACATGCAGACATGCAGACACACAGATATGAAGACATGCAGACACACAGATATGAAGACATGCAGACATGCAGACACACAGATATGAAGACATGCAGACATGCAGACACACAGATATGAAGACATGCAGACATGCAGACACACAGACATGAAGACATGCAGACACACAGATATGAAGACATGCAGACACACAGATATGAAGACATGCAGACACACAGATATGAAGACATGCAGACACACAGATATGAAGACACATAGACACGCAGACATGAAGACATGCAGACACAGACACACAGATATGAAGACACATAGACACGCAGACATGAAGACATGCAGACACAGACACACAGATATGAAGACATGCAGACACACAGACACAGACACACAGATATGAAGACACGCAGATATGAAGACACGCAGACATGAAGACACCAATCCAGTTATAGGAGTTGTTTCATGTGTGATGAACACATCAAAACAACTTTATGATGCCACGCCTTCACCCTTTTCTGTTCCCTTCTTGTCACATTTACAGTGTGTTCAGCATACAGGCTTTACGGCACAAATATTCTACATCATTTTTCCCCAAACTGAGACCAAGACCAGGTCTGATGGCCACGTCTGTATTTTCTGGGTTTCTTTTAAGGAATAAAAAATAAAAAAATCGGTTTGGAGAAATTCCACTTCCATGAGTTGTTATGTCTGTGTCATGAGGTTGGGAGGCAGGACTGGTGTGGGCAGGAAAGTCTCTCTGTTATGATGACGGGGGGCGGAGGGAGTTGTCCTGACCAGGCTCCCACACAGAGGGTGGATTGTGGACAGTGTGACATCACGCCTCTGGCCTGTGGTCAGTAGCTTGTTGGAGCTGATTTCTGACAGCAGCTGCCCTTTGCTCTGTGATGACAGACAGAACCCCAGGGCCATGTTTGCTTCCTTGTTGCCCCCTCGTGACCTGTCACTACTCATATAAGTGTGCAGTGATATGACAGATTCAAAACACGCATCACAACTTTTAATAAATTAATTTGCTCTAAATCTATCTGGGTGTCTGATACTGTAAGTTACCATCAAGATGATTCATGATAGAAAGTTAGAAGCAAACATATTTTTGTATAAAAATGTCCAACATTGGTTTTGGACATGTGAAGTTTCTGTTTCAGTTGGACTGTAGCTTATCCTCTAGATGAAAAGGATCTTTAGCTTGTGCAGTGACCTGAAATAACCAGCTTCAGCCAACGTATCCACTCCCAGTAACACACATGACCTCCAGCTGTGATCTGGGCCTCTGAACCCTGTTGTGGGTCATATATGTGATTTAAACTCTACAGTACGCTTTATTTACTCCAGTCGATTCAGCCTCTGCTGCCCGTTTTAACTCCCTCTACTCCACTGTGCCTCGGACAGGCATGGTTTCCTGCCGGGAAGAACTCTGAGTGAGGTTCAAAGCTGTGAGGTGTGACACGGATGGCCAGGTTGTGGGAGAGTTCCAGTCCTCTGCTTCAGTGTCCAGCTGTGGAGACGAGATATGACACAACTAAAGCGTAGCTCATCGTAACCATGAACACTCTCACAGACCGAACATTACCGAGACCTGAAGCACCACAATGAGCTTGTTCTTTTCTGTGACTAATGATGACTGTGATCAATCATAGTGAGAATTCACCGCAAGAAGTGTCACCTGAGATAAAAGCCAAAATCTGAGTCACCACCAATCAAGCAGGTGTTGGTTTTTGGTTTCAGTCAAACAGCTGGAAAGAGTCATGGTTTCGTTTTGTGTGTGTGTGTGTGTGTGTGTGTGTGTGTGCGTGCGTGCGTGCGTGCGTGCGTGCGTGTGTGTGTGTGGTATGATTTGTGGGCTTTTCATGATGATGAGTTTTGGCTGATCGTTTTCTGTTGTTGTTGCTTTGTTGTTTGAATTGTATTTTTTTCCTTGCAGACCTGGTAAAAATGTCCTCACCTGTGTCTCTTTGGCTCAATGTTTAATCCCAGACCACCAACATTGTTTGGGGCCCAGGATAAGCACTGAAGCTACCCAGTCATGATGAACTGCCTTTATGAATCCAGCAAAAGTATGGAAAAATGAATGATAGTAGCTCTTTCTGTTTTTTTCTGCACTAAGCCACAGGCTACAATAGCTAAAGGCATTTATCTGATGCATTTCATTATTATTTGGACCTAATGTTGACATTGCTGTTTCCACTTACATGTAAATGCTAAATGATTAATGCTAAGTTTTATAGTTGTGGCCATGCCAGATGTTTTTAAAGGAACTGGGTCATTGTGATTCCCAACAAAGTTTCATAAGCTATATGGTAAATGATCCACACTTGTATAGCGCCTTTCAGTGTCAGAGGACTCCAAAGCACTTTACACTACAGTGAATCGTTCATCCATTCACACGCACATTCAAATGCTGGTGGGGATGAGCTACAATGTAGCCACAGCCGCCCTGGGGTGCACTGACAGAGGCAAGGCTTCTGAGCACTGGTGCCACCGGTCCCTCTGACCACCACCAGCAGGCAACATGGGTTAAGTGTCTTGCCCAAGGACACAACAGCAGAATTCTCTGCCGGGAGCCGGAGTC
The DNA here is from genome assembly GCA_006937985.1 of Aphyosemion australe. Lineage (NCBI taxonomy): Eukaryota > Metazoa > Chordata > Actinopteri > Cyprinodontiformes > Nothobranchiidae > Aphyosemion > Aphyosemion australe. The sequence goes on from SSNS01000118.1 coordinate 103,930, forward strand.
AAACCTTCCGATTACTGGACGACCCGCTCTACCTCCTGAGCTACTGCTGCCCTGAAGACAACAAGGAAGTGTTTTATAAATGAACACTATTCTACATAATTATTTAATATATTATATTTTTATCATTTAGCTGTTAAAGCCTGTGACTTATTCAGATAGAGCTATATGAGCAGTAGCTCAGGAGGTAGAGCGGGTTGTGCAGTAATTGGAAGGTTGCAGGTTTGATCTCAGCTCCCACCAGAGAATGCTGCTGTTGGGTCCTTAGGCAAGACACTTATCCCACCTTGCCTGCTGGTGGTGGTCTGAGGGACCAGTGGCACCAGTGTATGGCAGGCCTCGCCTCTGTCAATGTGCCCCAGGGCAGCTGTGGCTACATTGTAGCTTATCATCACCAGCGTGTGAATGTGTGGGTGGATGACTGATTGTTTTGTGAAGCACCTTGGGGGGTTGTAGAACCCTAGAAGGCGCTATACATATACAGGCCATTTACCATTTATATCACTCACCTTTTCATAAGTGATCAGAAGGTTGCGGGTTCAATCCCGGCTCCCAGCAGAAAATGCTACTGTTGTGTCCTTGGGCAGGACACTTAACCCACGTTGCCTGCTGGTGGTGGTCGGAGGGACTGATGATGCCAGTGCTCGGCAGCCTCACCTCTGTCAATGTGCCCCAGGGCAGCTGTGGCTACAATGTAGCTCATCCCCACCAGCATTTGAATGAGTGTGTGAATGGATGAATGTGTAAAGCGCTTTGGAGTCATTTGACTCTGATAGGTGCTATAATGCAGGTCATTTATCATTTATTTTCTCATATTAGTGTTGGAGTCATGCAGATCTTTGCATTGTCATCGGCAGTGAAATTTATTGCAGCTTTCAGTCAGATCATTGTCCTTTCTTTGTGTTTTTAGGACAAGTTTAAAACCAGCGGTGATTTAAAACAGCATTCAGGTCCTTCTCCCCTCACACTCAGCTTTGCATGACTAAGGTACAGACAAAAAAAAAATCCAAGGTCATCCTACACTCATTTCTCCTCAACTGTTCTCATCATAAACTCCTTTTCCCTTTTTTTTCCAAGCGTTTTAACTCTTGTGAGAATTCCCTCTCCTCTCTGAAGCCCCAGTCCAGTAGTCCAATATCATTAGCCCCGTGAATGGAGGGTTCTCTGTGTGAATCCATTTAAAAAAGCTTCTCTGTGGCTCCTCTCTGTAATCTCTCCAACCCTGTGGGATTAATCACCTATAGAGAACAGAAATCGATCCGTTTAATCACTAAAAGATGTGACAAAAACGCTGTAAGTCTGGGCTTTGGTGGGAAATTATTGGCCAATTGAAATTCATTGGTTGGAGAGTTGCAAAAGACTTATAGAAAACAGTAAACCCCTCCTTAATAAGCCACTTACTCTAGTACTTACACTTATTCATATGTGGAAAGAAGATGTTTTATTCATCCAGAAAACCAACACCAAATAATGTAATGCACAAAGCAAATAGGAACAAAATGGCTCAGATGATGAGTTTGACCATGACAACCTTAATGTGCATGGCAAATAAACACTGCTCCTGAGCGGAGCTAAATCATGTTTGCTGACACTCATTTTGTTTGTGCAGCTTCATGTTCTACAAATGTATTCAAGAAAGGAGGACAGGGTTCGCTGAGAAGTGTTGTAGCATTTAGGAATTGTTGATGCCTCCATGAGCCCATAATGAGAAGGAATGAGGGTCGCCCAGCCATGTTAACCTACTAATAAAATCCGCCTTCCTTCAAAGTGTGTTAGAAAACCACAATTACCCCCGTGACATTTTTTTACTGCATGATTTATGAACTGAATATTGCACCCTCCCTCCTAACCCTCATTCTGGCTGTGGAGTAATAAAGGGAAGTAAGGGGCAGTATTGATCGGCTAAAAAAGTAGGCTTTGATACACCACGGTTCTGAGGATGAGAGGAGGGGAGAGGAGAGCTCCAGCTGATGAGCTTTTCTTTCAAACAGCCCTCCGCTGTGAATCCCCTGGTCGTCTGGACACCCACCACGTGTGAACAAGCTTTCAGCTCACATCATCTTCTCAACTTCCACCTATAATTGGCCATATGTGTCACCAGCACCCTGCTGCTGCTGCTGCTCCAGCTGCTGGAGGGAAGGAAAGGGAGATCACAGCTTTGACAAGGTGATTGTTGGATGGAGCTTGCTTTGACATGTCAGGTAAGCCTTATTTCTGCAAACACGTCTGAGCCTTGGATGCTCTGCATGAGTTGAATTAGCAGAAACATACGGAAACAGACAACCTGCTTCTAACTGTTTTAGCAGTAGAACTGTCTTCACAGAGGGGGTAAACTTTAGCCACTTATCCTTCGGATTTAGGCTATATATAATGAGGTATTTATAGTGTCTCAAGAGGACATTTTGAGTAGCTCTATGTGGAGAAAAAATGTACTGTAGATCATCATAAGCTGAATACATAATGCCCCAAAGCGGCCTATTGCATATGGCATCCGCTGAGCATTCATTAACCTTTTCTTCAGCTCCAGCAGTTACCTGAATTAAGTAAGGCACTTAGGTACAGTCCTCAGACAAGTACAGATCGTTGAAATGAAACTTATCTCATGCAAACTCAAAGCACAAACCAATTACATGTATGCAATTCAGTTTTATATATGTCGCTGAGATTTATTGTCACCAAACCATAGCTCTAAATGGTGGCAAAGAGGGAAACGGGGGCGGAAAGGTCAGAGTTTGGATAAGTATCCCTCTTCTCTTGTCTAAATGGCAAATGTCACAGCATTCAGGGGGAGAAAGGGCTGCAGAGAGCAAGAGAGTGATTAGTGACTGGGCGGGTAAAGAGACTATAGAGAGCAGGAGAAGGAGGCTGAGGAGAAACGGGCTAAGAGCGAGACATGAAACGTGTCTGAGATGCCTCTGGGCAGAGGCTGAGAGGTGAGTGTCGAGTGGTGATAGGGATCGCCCCAAACACAAGTGCAGAGCAGCCCGTGAAAGGAGGCTGGGGGGGTTGCCATGAGGGAGCTGGCGGGGGGAAATGCATGTGAGGCAGAGACATGAATATACACCAGCTCTAATGCTCATTTTCTGCAGAAGATCACTTGTGCCTTTTAACCACAAGGCTCAAAAACAGCTTTCAGGCTGTGAGGAAAAAGCCTCAGCCTCACGGCTACATTAATTTCAATATGTCAAAACAAAGTCATGATTAGAGTTTACAAACTGTTTCAATAAATAATCAATAAATGTGTCACACCTTTGCCAAAATCATATTCTAACACTTTTTAAGCCACTTTAAAGAAGAGTTTTTTAAGATTCACCTAATCACCTAAATCTGGTGATGTTTAAATATAAATACATTTATGTTCTAAACAATACTTTTTTTTTCCCATAATGTTTTTCTCATAACCATTTTTAGGTGAAGTTTCAAGCATTTTACGTAAATCCAAGCATTTTCAGAATTGTATGTTGATTTTAATGTGAAATTCCAGCTGCCATGAGAACCCCACCCTGCAAACAATAAACGTCGCATGGATGTGCAGATCTTGTCTATATTGAGTCATGTTGGTCCAGACCACGTCTGTAGGATGTCCTAACTAGGTCTTTGCTCAGTAGGCTGGTAATGGACTCGTTAGTGATTCAAAAGATTTATCAACATGCATTTGACATTAGAAACTGCTAACAATTAAAGTGGACATATTGAGCACAACTCAACTTTTGCATCCCTCTGTGCTGCAATGTGGGCCTCTACTGCCTCTATAACACCCCAAATGTGTAAAAAAAAAGAAAAGAGAACATGTCCATCCGTTTTCTGTCAGGGCTTGGTTTCAGGAATTATGTGCCTAAAACAAGCTGTTTCAAAAAGGGAAATTAGCTTAGAACCACCTCTCACCTCTCCAGGCTGGAGGAGCAGCAGCTCTACTCTGAGCCCCTCCCATATATCGCAGCCTGAGTGGGGGATGGGTGGGCGTGGCCAGCTCCAGCTTGTTTTCTTAAAGTGACAGAACCCTGAATCCACTCATTCATGAAGGTACTGAAAATGTCAAGAATAAAACTGTTGAGATTGCCTTAAGAGGGATTTTATTCAAATAACTTCATAAACATGTTTTGTATCAACCATAGAATGTAAGAAGTCATTATTTGTCTTCTTTAAAGAGAAAAAAATTGAAAGGTTTTGTGAGATTGGCTTCTGTGTATGCCCATGTAACTAATTTCTTATAAAATTCAGACTGATTCTGACTTAAGGGTCTTGTTAAAGATTTCAAAAGTTATAACTAAACTCAAGGATTTTAGAGTAAAAATCTTCAAATGGAAAGTTTTTTTTATTTAGATAGGATTTATGGGGTGCTAGTTTGAAGCCTAGTGGGTGGTTCCGATCACCGCCATCTTGGCCGTGTCACACATCTAGACACTCACAGGCAATTCAAAAATGGACAAAGGTGGAGCTGAGAGTGGAACTCTGAGGATCTGAGTACGTCATTGCTCACAGCTAATTGAGCTAATCGAAGCTGTTGGAGGTTTGCTGGCGCTTTTAGCTTTTTCCATGACTGCATGCCATCTCTTATTCTAGCTGAAAAGATAATGAATCCTTGAGTGTTTACGCTTAAATAAGTGATTGTGGAATGAGAAAACAATTCCAGCCAGTTGTAAACCAGACTTTCTTTCAAAGGTCAGATAGAAACCTGGAGAAAAGTAACCCATGTAATTTAATACACAAATAATCCAACAAGTTTCTAGATTATATGTTATGACACATATTTAAACAAATGTTTTAACCCAGGAGTGGACGGACATCTGACTGCATGGACCATTAACTACCTCACCAACAGGCCACAGTATTTGAGGCTGCACAACTGTATGTCTGAAGAGGTTCTGTACAGTACTGGAGCTCCGCAGGGTACGGTGCTCTCACCCTTTCTATTCACCTTCTACATCTTGGACTTCACCTACAACACCAGCAGCTGTCATCTTCAGAAGTTATCTGATGACTCGGGCATTGTTGGCTGTGTGTCTGAGGGGGACGACCAGGAGTACAGGTCAGTAATCATGGACATTGTGGACTGGTGTGAGTGTATCCACCTTTGCTTAAACACCAGTAAGACAAAGGAAATGGTGATTGACTTCCAGAGAAACACTCCTCCTCACTCACCAGTAAACATCTGCTAAACTATTTTTACCATTCTGTTGTTGGCTCTGTTATCCAGTCTGCTGTGGTCTGTTGGGGTGCAGGCAGCTCTGACCAAGCTAGTTAAGAAAGCTAGCTCAGTTCTGGGCTGCCCACTGGACGTGTGAAAGGTTACAATAATAGCCTACTGCCTTTGTGTATTTACCTGTATTCGTTTTTTCCTATTCTCTAAGTGTATGTGGTGCCTTAACAAGTGCATTTCCCCACTGTGGGATCAATAAAGTCCTATTTTATTCTATTTTAAATAAGAGCATCTTGTGAATCAGACTTTATTATGTATTTATTTATTTTCTTTGCACAAATCATTCTCTCTCTGTTGATCTGTCCATCTTACATTGTTTCAGTGTGATCTGATGGGTCATTTACAAGTTTTGTCAGAACTTGATGAGAAACTTTAAAGTTATTTTTATTCCTCAAGAGTAAATCCATCTAAAACGAGGAATTGTTCAGGATATTGTTAAAATTCAGCTCAGATTCTACTCCCTACTTTTTGCTTTCCCTGCCCTCTCTTCTCACACAGGTCACACCACAAACCAGTAACAGTTTGCAGGAGAAAATGTTGACAAAATAACAAACCCTCATTATCTTCTTGTCTGTTTTGTATTTGTTAAAACCTCTTTCTCCAATCTGAAATTCAAGAGATCAGTTAAACAAAAAGAAAGCTCCACAGACCATGATTATGTTTTACATCGAAACTAAAGGAAGTAGAACAAATACCGGATTAGTCAGGGAGTGGGGCGGTTTGATGCTTTGACACTATGTGTTTGCGCCATCAGTGACCTGTAATCACCATGCACATCTCAGAATGATAAAGTGTGATTTTGTGCCACATCAACAAATCTGTGACATCAGAGCAGCACATGGTGAGAGGGATGTGAGCCAGGCAGCGTGGTCCTCACGATCCTCATCAAGCAATTATCAAATAAAAGACTTGTTCCTTGAAATGTGAACACCGGCTGCATTGGCAGCGCTAATGAGACAGTTCACTGAAGGATATTAAGATTATGTCTTCACCCTCTGACACTAGATCTCAACAGCACTGTGTGTGATGAGCCAAATCAGGCTCACAGCAAAAACGTGTTCACAGCACGAAAACGGACTCTTCTGATTCCTGTCCTCCACAATTTACTCCATTTATTATGCTGATAGACACCAAAGTAAATGTACTGTTGTCCCCTTGTTTTGTGTAAGATTTTTACAAAACTATTTTTTTATTGTGCCACTTTTGTTCAGTGATTCTTGCACATCAGTTTTTCTGTTTCTTGCATTAAAAAACACTTGGTAAGATATTAAAAGGTTTTAGTTAAAGTTAGAAAATAATCACAGCCATAAAAATGTTTTCTGGATCACCAGCTGACAAGAGCAAATGTTTTGACAAACCTTTTAAATTGCTTCACTTTAAAAGTTAAACTGTGTGGCATGGAACACAAAAAGATGTCATGTTCTTATGCATGAGCACAAAGTTGCATATGGCCGGGGACTAGGCTGCATGGGCAGCTGTGTTCAGAGTCTAATTATGTTTGAAGATCAGAAACGTGTGCAGTAATGTAGCTTTTAATCCAGTTTGTACTTTGCATTGTTTAAACCAAATTCCTTTCTGCTGTCCATTTTGATTTTGGATTCAGAAGGCACCAACACATCAAGGATAAATATTTTCATCACCTTAAAAAGAATCCTCAGCCATTTTGAAAGTGTTCTTTTGTAAAAGTTTCCCCTCCTTCCCATTTTTGCTGTGCAACCTCATGGTTTTCTCATTAATCCTATAGAACGTAACCTCTGTTTGTTCAAATTTAGGGCATTAGGAGGTTTTCTGCAATGGGTAAGATAATGACCATTCATCATTTGTGTTCAAACTCACTGAAAATTGACAAAATATCCCTTCATTAGTTAAATAACACTATGTTGCTTATTCCCTAAAGATAAAAGGGAGGGACCCTTTTCATTCTTTTGCCCAATTTTCTATTTACTGCTGTTGAAGGTAACAAAACTTCTTCAATTCTATGTGGGACAGCAGCAACTCAGGAGGTAGAGCGGGTTGTCCAGTAATCGAAGGGTTGCTGGATCAATCCCAGCTCCCTCCAGGGAATTCTGAATGAGAGTCCAGCATCTGGCCAAATTAATCTAAACCCCTTAAACAAGTTTTAAGGTTAATTTCTCTGAATTCAGAAAGCTGATGGGCTTCTTTTAGCTCTTCTTATTTCCCCGGAGGCAAACAACACCAGGGAGTCTAGCATCACAACCAGGCCAGGACTTCAGGGAGCCCCACTGAGGTGGCTTCACCCTCTAAAGGAATGGCAGAGGAGGGCAGCGGCTTTGGGTCTGCTCTTATGACTTATAGAAGCACACGGGTACCTCTGGTGGCCGACCACCATCTGGTGTCTGTCATTGAATTAGCTTAACATCATGATGAGAAGCATCAGCGCTCTGCAACCTCTCTCTCTCTCTCTTCTCTCTCTCTCTCTCTCTGTCTTTTTGCATAAGTGACTTAAAAACATGAAGACTGACAATGGCCACCTCCCCACCTTCAAACTATTCCACCTCCCCAACTCGTTCTCACTCTTCATCTCTCTCTGTACATCTCTGTCTGGTCTGGAGGTAGACAAGAATCTGCTGTGGGATTATGTACTGTGAGCTGCTAATAATGTTGAAGAGCCTCCTGGGCTCCCACTCCCGAAGCAACGGTGCAATAAAGCCAGGAGCTAGGAAATACATGGCTATTTAATGGAAACCGAAGCTTCATAGCTGCTGTGCTATATTTACAGGTCGCCTCTCTACCTCGAGTTTTTTTTTTCTTCTTTTGCATCCTGCACTTGTCTGCCTTGCCTACCCACCCGTCAGCCACCTTGGAGGAGACCTGGCATCTGCTGTTCCTTGTGACTCCCCTGCAACCTCCCACGCCATTGCCACAAACACACACTCAGCGTGCACAGTCAGTAAGGCGAGAGCTGGTGCAGCCTTTCTCCATGTGACACTGAGTTAAGAAGCACAAACAGGTGAAAAAAGATTGAAAATGCAGATGCTTTTTTTTTTACTAAATTGTGAAGAAAAGATACAAAGTAGGATGCTCTATTAATCACAGTTTGTTGTTTGTTGTGCTCAATGCTGCTGCCCAGTTTCCCAACTATTCAAATCTTGCCATTTAGTTTGCACCATCTGTCTCACACTGAAGTCAGAATGGGTTTTGACACAACAGGGCCACTGTTTTGTTGTCTTGTTCTATTTATTCCTCGATAATGAGAAATCAGCAGAGGTACTGGCTTGGTGCTTGCTGCCACACATATACACTCATAAAAGTTATCCTGGGCCATATGGCTCGTCCACAGGGGGCTACTAGACTCTTATGACTCTGTGACACCAGAAGCACGGATCTTGATCCCTCTTCTTCAAAGGCTCTTAGCTTTCATGCATCCCATATGAAACAGAATAACTCCTTTTTGCATCGTCCCCGTTGGATACATCTGTCTGAATGTGTTTTACTGTAACTGGCAGGTAATTTGATTTTAAAAAGAGGTGCAGAAAAATTCTGCATGAAAATATAGTTGAGGAACGGTGGCAGCTCCAGGGACATGCTGGGAATTAAGCTGGAATTAAACTGTCCTTGCTCTTTGTGGGACACGTTGTCCAGTAATCCAAGCTTTTCCTTCAAGTGGGTTCAGTTTGTCACTTCTTCAAAAGAGAAGGCAGCACCATGTGACTAATTACACATTCTTGAAATGTTTAAACAGGCACTGATTGAGAATGGCAAGCATGCAATGTTTAATTCAGCATCCCGGGATGATGACTTTTTAAATCTGGAGCCAGCCTGACTCTGCAGCAGCAGGCTCTGGCACAGACAAGGCTTACATGTAATCCCGAGTGTCACAAACAAAGACTTTCCCGCTGTGCTGTACGTTGTTTTGAACCACGAATCCCCCATTAGGCTGTAATTAATACACATTTAAAGCATTTAAAATAACAAATCCTGAATAAATCAGACCAGTTTAGTGTTTTTCTTCACATTTTGACAGAGACACTCAGGTCAGTAAATGGGAGTGATGTTACCACAAAAACTTTTTGCCATACTTGAAGCATCGACTCCCTGTGTGTGCTCTTGCTCTGGCCTCCATCCATCTATGTTGTCTTGCACAGAGCTGGGGCACAGCGTTTTCCTCCCCACTGCGTGTTCCTGCTCCTAACTCAGTGTCCCATTTCAATAAAGTAGTCTGCTCATTCCCCCCTTTCACTGACTCTGAATACATCAAACTTTATTTTTATAACACTTTTCAAGAAACAAGTGGAGCTGAAAGTGCTTCAGACAACAAAACCAAGACATGAGAGAAAAAAGTAACAATTAAAAAGATTCAGTCTCTAATATATTGCTTTATTATAATAAGAAACTTGTGATTTTGCACATTGCTGCCATTATTTATTTATCTTTATATTTATTTTACACTTTATGTGTTAATAGATATTTAGCTCTTCTCACATGGGGACCCATTTTAAACATTGATGGAGGCTTTGTGATAGTTCTTACACCTTTTAAAATAAAGAGATGTTTATGAAGATGTAACAAATGAAAACATTATATTATATACATCTCATATTTACAGATTTAAACAGTTAAATAAATTTTAGGTTTGGTCACAATAGAGTCTTGTCAGTTTTATTATATGGATGCGAGACCTGGAAACTAACCAAGGAGAAGAGAAGAAAGTCAACATCTTCCAAACTAAATGCCTGAGAAGGATCTTCAAGATCCGATGGCAACAACATGTCTCAAATAAGACAGGTTTGGAGATGGCCATGACAGAGAAGATCAGTGAGGAGGTGAGGAGAAGAAGATGGAACTGGATCAGCCATGTGCTAAGGAAAGACCCAACAGCCGACTGTGCTGTAGCCCTCGGGTGGACACCTGAAGGAAGAAGGAAAAGAGGCTGTCCGAAAACAACTTGGAGGAGAATGGTGGAAATGGAGCGTAACAGTGCAGGCTGGAACACATGGAACTAAGCACGTCGTGCAGCAGCAAACCGACTCCAGTGGAAGCATGATGTCCAAGCCTTGTGTGCCTTCTGGCACAGAGAGAATTAAGGTAAGGTTGGTCACAATATATAGAGAAAGGGTCTTAAATGTACACTCCTGTGGTCATTCTCTATTGTTGTTATTTATCCATTACCATTGTCAGTATTATTGGTAAAATGGTAAATGGCCTGAATTTGTATAGCGCCTTCTTAGGGGTCTACAATCCCCCAAGGTGCTTCACAACACAATTAGTCATCCACACTCTGGTGATGATGAGCTACAATGTAGCTACAGCTGCCCTGACACTGACAGAGGCAAGCCCTGCCATACACAGGCGCCACCAATCCCTCCAACCACCACCAGGAGGCGGAGGAGGTGGGTTAAGTGTATTGCCCAAGGACAAAACAGCATCATTCTCTGGTGGGAGCCAGGATTGAACCTGCAACTTTCCGATTACTGGACAACCCGCTCTACCTCCTGAGCCACTGCTGTCCCACATATTATTGTCATTGTTGGTACTTAGTGTGATAATTATACATCAAACTTTGGTTAATCTGTAAAATATGTTATTAGTCACTGTGATGGATTTAATGTGCAATGTAAATTATATTGTTATCTGCATTGAGTCCAAAAATGTTGATGGATTTTTATTATTATGCTTATTGATAAATTATAATTATTGCTTCATTTATGGAGAATAGCAGTGAAGCATGTTGAAGGTTTTATGACTAAATGGGGGTGAGATTACATTCACATCTCTTTCAGGCAACTCAATTATTGTTCATTAACTAATTAATTATTTTATTTTGGAGGCGGCTTGTCACCTGAGTTGTAAATGCAGAATGCCTGGAATGAAGCAATCAAATAAAAGTAAAATAAAAGATAAATATTCCGATAGATTGATGTAAAAATGGAGAAAACCAGTTGTGTACCCTGAAACAGCAACGTGTACTGAACACGTGAGCTCAGATTTCCATAGATGCTGTCACATTAAACAAATGTTCTCTCAGCAACACGGAGCTAATAAAAACAGCAAACAGAGCAACATCAACAAAAGCTAAAAAATGTAATTGTTTCCTCTTACATCCACCTGGAAAGAGAAATATGATGGTTGACTTTCGGCCAACAAACATTATTTCCCTCTCTCACATCTGGAAGAGTCCAAATCCCAGCAGGGAGCCACCTCAGGCAGAGCCCTGCTGAGCGGCGAGCCCCAGCAGGACCAATCCTATCACAAGCGTGGAGCGAGGTCCCATGGAGCACACATGTGGAGAGAAGGTCACAGACCGTGCTGAACCAGCCGAACATCAGCAGCAGGCTTCTCCCTGTCTGGATCCACCACTCGTAGATCTGACCCTGGTTCACATTCTGGATGTCCCCTGGTTGGTCCACACCTGTCAGGACACATTACTGTCATTTCTAGCTCCGCGTGGCCTAATGCTCACCCTAATAAAAATGTATGGAGACATTTCAGTCACATATAATCATTTTGTATAAAAACAACATGCATATGTCCCCAAGAATAAGTTAAAATGTTTTTGTGAATTTCATGTTTATTCTGATCGTCTCAGGTATATTCCAGCCCACTGAGGTGCAACAAGACCTAATGTAAAGTTAGACTCAGCATCTTCAAGGACACAAACTTCATTTTGAGTCATCAGCTTCAAAAGCAGCAACGTTTGAATGCTTGAACCTTCTGGGATCAAACAAGGACAAAAACTATGAATAGCTCTTCATTTAGTGTTCCCCTCTAACCTAAAACAACGTCCATCAAAGTTAGTTGAGATTCCAAATCCATGCAGTCAATGTTAGAACATTTTAACATAAAATTGCCAATGACAACAAAAATTCTGCTAAAAATCCTGAGTGGAGTCAGAGAGGGGATGACCAGGTTGCCATTTAATCACACAAATACAAAAATGGCTCCACAGAAAAAGTCAGCATGCTTATGAAAGGTTTTCAAAACTGACTAATTGCAAAATATTTATAAATAAGCTGTTTTTGTAGAATGTTTTAGAAAACAGGAATTTGCCCTTTTAGTGATCCGGTTAGCTTTTCTGCGTGGTGACATGAAAGCTCTGAGTTTCAAAATGAGAAAACTTCATCAAGCATTTTCTAAAGCTAACTTCATTCCTTTGTGCTGTGGCTCAAACATTACGCTGTGTTGTTGTTGGTCCCAGTGATTTGAGCGACGTGGCCCTAAATGCCACAATGCAACCTTGTGTTGTGCAACAAAACGCTGAAGCTTCAGAAATGCTTCATCAGTGAAAAACGATTTCTAATGGTCCTTGAACTTAACAGCTTTTCTTCGTTCACGACTGGACATTTCTAACAATGTTTTCTCTTTCTTCTGTCACATGAACTCATCTTTTGTTTAGTTAATTTTTCACTTACGTGCCGATAATTCAGATGGAACAGATTAAAGCCTCGGAGGTTTCATCCAGAAACAAATATCAGAACCATATTCTTGTTCCAGTCACTCTGCTTTCAGCGCCAACTGCCTGGATCTGCTGGAGCTGTTTGTGTTAACAATTGTTCATATCAGGCTGGAGAAATAAAAGGCTGTTTGTTCTGGCAAAGTTGTTGTGTTATTATTTCAGCTAGCAGAAGCAGTGAGTCGTGTTAGACTGGAAGGAAATCATCACAGTTTACATGTTGCTGTTTTTATCAGGGTTTCTGTTTTCCAGTTTTGCCTTTTCTCCAGCTAGAACGGGCGGTAGTTGCATGATATTTGCAATTTTGCTAATTTGATTTTTTCCTTCTATTAGTTAGTAAACACTATTTATCATATAATTGAAAATAAATCATTAAAATTTCAGCTGAAACACATATTTCAATATAACATACTGACAGGCAAAAATGTTTGAATAATTTTCATGTTTTTTCATGAATCTGCTCTTCTGGTTTCTCTACATCCCTCTGTAGATTGATTATTTTTGTATTCTGTGAAATGTTGATTTTTCTGAGGTTTGTACGGCAGAAATACTTAAGCACGTATCACACAACAGGATTTTTAAATTGTCAGACGATTTTTAAAGCATGAAAGCCACTCATGGTGATAAAAAAATCACAGACACACCAGTTTTGGTCATACGGTGTGCAGCAACTTGGCAAAAACGACACATCACACACAAACTGCTCACGGACATTCTTCACTCTAACAGGAAATTTTGTGAGATGAAACGTGACTTCAAAGTAAACAAACATGGTGGAGGAGCATGCTGTGCTTTCATTACCATGCTGTTTTCTGTCACAATCCTGGCTCCTCGACCTCCACCACAGTTCTAATCACTCCTGAACTCCTCCACCTCAGACACAAACCTGCCCCAGTACACCAGAAACCAGCCTTCATTCCACTAGTCATTCCCCTCAACCTAGCCAGCCTCAGGACTCCACTTCCCATCATGCTCCGCACCAGACTTCCTGCCCGCGTCACCAGCCTGGGACTATTTCAGCAAGTCGGAAATTACTACTGCTCGTGGCTCAGTCATTGCTTCGGCGTTCCGATTAGCGTCTCATTACCAGAACCTTTTCCAGAGCTCCCAACCAGCCAGCCTCATCGAGACCTTCCAGTCTACAGACCAGTCCTGTCGACCACCAGTAAGTCATTTCTTTTTTTTCTGGAATCGCACATGCTCTCGTTTCCTGTCGAGCTGAGCGCCGCGGTTCCTATATTTGTTCAAACCCAGTGTCAGTTCACTCCACGCTTGGGTCATACAACACGCCAGATTCCAACTCACGCTTGTTTCTGTTCAGTCCATTCCTAGCCTATAATAACAAGCCTGGAGGAGTTCTGCAGTGTGGTGGAGTTGCTAATGCTAGCAGTTAGCTTCTACTAGCCAAGACTTTCTCTTCTGTTTCCTGGACTCTAAACCAACAACAGCCTTCCCCGTTGTTGAGATGGTCATGAGGTGTTCTCCTTACCTCCTGTATGCTAAATGACACACGGCACAAAACTCTCCCCGACCTCAAAGATTCTTGCACAACAGAAAAATCGTCTCAAAATGGGTCAAAAATTGCACAATGTACGCTCAGCTTAAGACAAGCCAATCAAGAGTTGAGGATGGATCCAATCAGACGTGGGTCTGTTCCACCCACACCTGTTTCTTCAGTTTGACCATGCTCTGACTTGATGATTTTTCTATCAGTTTTTCACCAGAGGAAAGGGAAACATTAAGGTCAGCTGTGTTTTTCTTTATTAAATGCAAATGTGGAAGATTTTTTTTTGTCTCAGGGTGCAGGAGTATAATGAAGTGTCAGGATCCTGCAGCCTGACAGGGATGAGATGAGTATCCACTCAAACATAAACCATGCTGATGTGTGAATGTTACACACCCAATCAACCGACCCTCTTTTTTTTCATAAGCCATTTGAGACAGGTGGTGTTGTGTGCCGTGTCGTGGGACTGAATGGCATTTTAAACTGAACTCGCCATTCTTACCTGCAACTGCATTGCGTCTCCAGAGCATCCGCTTTCCCATTTAGCGCCTGACAATATCCAAGCTTTCTATTCATTTCCCTTCTTTCAGGCTGGAGGAAATGAATCACGGGGCTGTCAAGGAGAGGCACAGGAGCAATAACAGAAGTGTTCGAGAAAAGAAACTTTGATATGTGAGGTTTACTCACTCTTTATTTCCCAGAGACCCTTGGGGTATGTTGTGGGACATCGCACTGCAAGAATCTGGCCACTACAGCTAACAGACCTGCAGGTGTAATTTCATCTGCCCATCTTTTTCCTCCTTGACTCCACCTGCCTTCCACTTTTACTCAAACTTTCTGTTTTTATCACCCTCTGCCTGTTCTACCACACCAGCTGCCTGACAGTCTGTCCTGAGTCATTTCCATTTACATCACAAATGTTACGGTGCAAGTTCACGGCTGTAGTTTTGGAGAGCAGAAACATTCTCCAAAGATATTCACTATTCACTGATAACACTTCTGCTTATTTGCATGTGTCTACGTAAAGTAAGAAAAGGCTTTATATTGTTAATATGGTAATAGGAAACAAAAAATTTAACACTAAAAATAAAATCAGAGCATCACCAAAAACAATATCTTTGATTCCTCTGGTGACCATCAGTGTCTGTGGAAGGCAATCCATCAGACAGGTTTCATTTTTATTTTTTTTACACTTTTCATTGCTTCTGACAACTGCCACCTCAAAAAACACACCTCACTTGCACAGCTTAAAAGGCGATGCATAAGCAAAGGACTGGAAGGCTCAAAAAAGTAGAAGACTGTCTGCTAACCCTGAACAGGAGATGGATTTAATGCACTGAAGCATTATGGCGGAGAATATTTCGGTGTGTAGCACAGCGCTGCTTGTTCAATTCTGGAGAAATCTGAGCAACAGTTACCTAAATTAACACATATTTTCTCATTATATTCTACTAGTGGTCTTTGTCTCAATGTGATGAGCTTTAAGATCGTTTATGAGTGGAATTGTGCTTTATATCTGATTTATTAAAGGTGTGGAACACTGAAAAACAATTTTTTAATGATTATTTCTGATTATAATCAGTCACTCTGAGTGTTTCCTGCAGGCTGAACATGAAAATATTCTCCTACACCTATCTCCTGCATTCGCTTCTGATAGAAAATAGACGGTGAATCTCTAGGAATTGAAAAGCCTGACAGATCTACGTCACACTGTCACTTAACATTCATGGACTCACCCATCTTGACTCACAACGGGGAAGGCTGTTGTTGGGTTAACGTACAGGAAACAGCAGAGAACGTCTTGGCTAGCAGAAGCTAACCGTTAGCATTAGCAACTCCACCACACAGCAGAACTCCTTCAGGCTTGTGTTATTAGTGGAGATAAAACATCAACGTTGCAGAGCAAACAGAATCAGTGGTGGAGTCGTGTTGCTGTTAGCCAATTAGAGGCGAGATGTCCAAATGTCAGGAAATAAGAAATCCTGCTGTGTTAAGCTCTCCTCTGATGTGGCAGGCTTGTCCCTGCTGATCCAGGCATTTCTTGTTTGCAAGGCATTCATTCCTACCAGAGACCACTGCAACGTATTGATCAAACGAGTTTCCCATCCATCCATCCATTTTCTGTAACCGCTTATCCGAGCAGGGTTGCGGGGGGCTGGTTCCTATCTCCAGCAGACATCGGGCAAACAGGCAGGGTACACCCTGGACAGGTTGCCAGTCCATCGCAGGGCAACACAGAGACACACAGGACAAACAACCACACACACACACACCTAAGGACAATTTAGAGAGACCAATCAACCTGACAGTCATGTTTTTGGACTGTGGGATTGATTCCACTCTTAATGTGCATTCCATTTTATCTAAAGTCAATTTTAACTTGGAACATTCTTTGTTACCAGTCCCAACCTCTAAAGTCTGACTTCAAAAGTAAAAAGAAACAATGAGTTAATTTAGTTTTGATTCTTCTGACCTTGATAAAAATAAATAACATTTCCTGAATGTCCTCTGTTGAGAGAAATGGTTTATATCTGTAAAGACTGATGAACTAATGGTTACTAGAAGACCAAAATGTTCTGCTGCTGCTTAAAAAGAACATCTCTAATCTCTTAAATGTCCTAACATTACATTATTTTGTCAGCCTTTGTCAGTTTTGTTTGCATGGTCTTTTCAGTAATAGAAGTATAGAAAAAGTTCTATTTTACTTGACCCCAGGATGAACTGGAAATATGTTTTGCCTTTGGTAGTCGAATGAATGCTTTTAAAAAACCAGAAAAATCCATGTAATGGAGAATTTCACATAAGCTCCAACATTTTGGAGACTGGAGTTGTTTTAAGATGAAAACATTCAGGCTAGCTCTTAGCTCATCAGTCCTGAAACATCTAAACACTGTTTATCCAAAAAGTGGTCAACATGCACCAATCTAGATGAGAATTATTTAACTTTAACAGAAATAACGCTTCTTTTATTTAGGAAACCATTTGATTTCCTTTGATCGGTTCTGTGTTTCAAAAGAAAAAACCTGTTAAGTGTTATTTTAATATGTCTCCACTGCAAATTATGTACTTTTAATATGCTTTTTTCCACTAAGAGGACATATGTAGCAGAAGATAAGTAAAGGTACAATATGTAAGAATTTTATAGTGCAATAATCACAAAACAGTCTAATGTCTCAGTCATGTTGGAAGGAAACAGATTGCCTTCTCAGCCAGTTTTTCTCCATTCAAAATGGCCAAAGTCTTTGTTTACAAAGGTTCTTACCTATTGCACCTTTAAAAATGGTAGAAATTTCATTTGAAAACATCTGTTTCAGTTCAGCTTTGTTGCACAGGTAAGTGGAGCGATCACTCCCATATATTTCTATTTGCTAAATGTTTAGAAATACTAGTGTTCACAATCAAAATCTTCTAACAGAACCTGAAGACTCCACGTTGCACACTGCTCATGATTTCTCATGGTGTGTTAGTGTGATTTTTTTTTTCTGAAGCAGAGTGCTTCACATTCTCAAGCTCTCACCTCTGTGATGAAACTGGTATTTTAAGGTCTACCATCTGCACATGTGCCAAAACAGAGCAGGGGACCCACTCGCAGCTTGTAGATCAACCTGAAATTATTCCCCTGGTCCCTTTGCTTAGGAGGCTGGCCTGACAGACACACACACACACACACACACACACACACACACACACACACACACACACACACACACACACACACACATGCACGAACATACACACACAGAGGCAAATACTTAATGATTTATCTGAAGTGAACAAAACAATTAAGTAAAGCCTGCAGCATCAAAGTCTTTGAGTTGAGGCCTGAGGGGACATGTCGTGGATGCTGAAGACAGTCGAAGAACCAAAAAAGAAAACAAGTGAGTTAAAAGGCAGTGAGTGTTTATTGTCTTGACTCGACTTCTAGATGTTACCTCTGAGGGATCGCCTCTTGTTCTTTGAACACCTTTGTTCTCCGACAGAACCATGTTGAGGCTAAAGACCATCTTCTAGTGCAACTAATGCTGCACCCAGTTTATCTGTCTTTCTGTGCGTTTTCAAAGAAAGTCTTTATTCTTTTTTGTTTGCTATGAAGCTGTCATGTATATAAAATGTGTGGCCTAACTGGGATGTTAATAGGAAATATGTGTTTGTTGATCAAAAACTTATAATTACAAAGACTTAAGAGTCAATAATCAGACCAATCAGACAGCAGATTCTGATGAACTGGTTACAGAGTTGAATGGAAGCTGAAAAACTCACAGTAAACAAGAGCAGCTACTGAAAGATTTACAAGCTGATCTGAAGTTTAGGCAGCAGACTTACAAAAGTTAAAAAAGTGGCTTCACATAGCTGCTTTTAAAGATAAATGGCCCCAAACATAAATTATCTCAGATTCTTTGCAGGGCTTGTTGGTTGGAAACGCTTCAGAAACATGCATCCAGTTCAAATATCAACCAATTAATATTTATGATAAGCTTTTTTCTGTCCAAGCCATCTGTCTGCTTGTGAAGTTGACACTGAGATGTGCTTGGCTGCTACAGTTTGTAAATGACTAAGAAAGTGATTACACAAACAACTCCAACGTGCAAGATATCAGTATTTAGTCTTTGAAAATAAGACGTTTACCTTTTTGAATGTGTTTACTGTAGGTGCAATGGTAAATGAATTCATATTTGAACCATTTAAATGTTCTCAAAATATTTTCTTTGGTGGAAAGGAAATCCTCTGAGTTTTCTAATCAAATGTGGGTTTAAAATTTGCTTTTGTTCAGTCCATGCAGAAAATAACAAGACCACATATATCTGACATTGTGACAGTGATGCTTACAGTGCATCCTGTGTAATTTGTCGTGTGTGCGTGTGTGTGTGTGTGTGTGTGTGTGTGTGTGTGTGTGTGTGTGTGTGTGTGTGTGTGTGTGTGTGTGTGGCCACCATATCTGCAAAGTTCAAGGTAATTGAAGGGATTCATCAAGATGTTGGCGATCTACATAAGAACAGTCTTGTTTATTACTTTAATTTTTAAAAGGAGTCAATGATGCATGAAGATGAGTTGAAATAACCATTACCTTCTCTTTGGACCCTGACAGAGTCCTGATTATATATTTTCTAATGATCTAATGAAAACTACTTGGTTTAGAAGTAATTTTGACACTTATGCACTTTTACTGGAACCATGAAACTCTGCTTAGCAAAGAAACAGCTGAGCAGAAAACCCTCTGACTTAGAGACTGAATGTGGAATAAGATAAATGCAGAAACTCTTACAAAACACAAGCAGGATAAGCAATAAAAAAACATGAAAAATGCACAAAACATCAATGTGTCAAAGTTCTGACAAAAAACAAAACAGTCTCATAAGCCGAACAATAAAACAGCAATAAGAACGGGCTACAGCTGGCTCAAACTCATAATAATGGGATTATCTGATTTGGAGGAAAATCTGCTGATTTATATTTGTGGCTTCAGCTTTTTATGTGATAATCTTTTTTGGACATTTGGTAGATTTTACAAAAGTTTTATCACCCACAAACAAATTACAAGTTTAAAAACTGCTGGCAATCATAGCATTGTTTGTTTATCCAATAACACTATTTATTTATTTATTTATTTATTTATTACACGGTCCACCCCTGCCCCATTTTAAGAGCAGAAAACACTTTCTGTTTGTGCTGCTTGTGACATGTTGTGAGTCTTTACTGAATGGTGTCTTCACTAATCACATTAAAGGCATGCTTACAGCAAAAGCACACACTGTTCAGTCCTGCTCACTTTCACTCTCTGTAAATCTGTTCCAGGTGAGTTTTCTGGCTTCAGCTGCGTGAGATTTGTGGCTGTGGTAAATAACCAAACTTCTGTTTTAGCTCAGCTTTGGGTTCTATTGTACGAGGAGGATTTTCTACCAGAAACGAGTAAATTCTGCACACATTTGTTTCGCCCTGTTACCACAAGCTGGATCGGGTTTGAATTAACAGGTTTTTATGGAGGCTCACACTCTGTTGGTGGAGTTCAAGGTCTGAGTATCGATGAAGCCTTTTATCTATACAGTTTATTTTACAAATCATTAGCAAGAGTGTTCGTTTGACCTTAAAGTACCTGTTTGTTCTCCAGAATATTCCACTCACTGCTGCGCTCGTGTCCATGAATGTTGGTGTATAAATCAGTTTAACAGACCAGTGTGTCCTAGATCACTTTAGTTATTCTTATATACGTATGGTGCTAGAATATCATGACAAAGTTGATTTGTTTAAGTAATTCCGTTCAAAAAGTGAAACTTGTATATTAGATTCATTTTCTACACGCAGACTGATATATTTCAAATGTTAATTTCTATTATTGTTGATGATTATAACTGACAACTAATGAAAATCCCAAATTCAGTATCTCAGAATATTAGAATATTGTGAAAAGGTTCTATATTGAAGACCCCTGGTGCTGCACTCTAATCAGCTAATTAACTCAAAACACCTGCAAAAGCCTATAAATGGTCTCTCAGTCTAGTTCTGTAGGCTACACAAGTATGGGGAAGACTGCTGACTTGACAGTCATCCAAAAGACGACCACTGACACCTTGCACAAGGAGGGCAAGGAGAGGAGATTCACAAAGAGTGGACTGCAGCTGGAGTCAGTGCTGCAAGAACCACCACGCACAGACGTATGCAAGACATGGTTTCAGCTGTCACATTTCCTGTGTCAAGTCACTCTTGAACAAGAGACAGCGTCAGAAGCGTCTCGCCTAGAACTTTTAAAGTTGTGTGACATTTTTCCAAAGCCCAAAGCTCTTGGTGGTTTTTATAGGATGTTTCTCTCAGTTTGCTGCTGGCATAATAAGGATAGTAGTCACGTTTGTTAAATAACACTGTCTTTTTTTTTTGCTATTCTTCTTCCTTAGCAATAATAATTCAACAACAAGCTACAATATAAACTGATTAAAACAACTAATTTTAAAGACAACCATAGAGGTTGTCTGACTTTAGTTTCCCTACAACATCTTGTGGTCCCAAATCAGATTTAATCCAGCTGAAAGATTAAAGCTTAAAAATCTCAGAACGCTCTCACTGGGCCTTTATATACACGATGTTGTGACTTCTGGACAATTAAAATCTTACTGTAGCTTTAAAGGCCCTATCAGTGATATTCATAGAAATCATGGTAAAAACTGCGACTCTTTAGCGCCATGCAGTTTCGAGTAAGTATTGCAGCTACGGTGGCCCACTCAAAAAGGCAACAACTCCAGCGTTCACTCCAGCTATCTGGTTCGTTTTTTTATAAAAAAGCATGAGATTGATTTATTTCCAGTCTCTGTAGCCTAACCCACACAAAGCATATAACTACTCAAGCACGTAAAAAACATTTTTTAATGAGTGTTCAGTCTTAA